>JAHDVE020007705.1:0-48647 GCA_022606495.2 Halesus radiatus
TATATATATATATATATATATATATATATATAGTTAGGTACACATTCGAGAGCGATGTCCTTGCGAAAAGTGACTGAGAAACAGCATTTTGTTTTTTAGGGCGTTATTTTTATTCATTAGTTCGATAAAGGAAAACTATCAATTTTTTTTTACATTATTGTTTTTATCTTTCACTTGAATAATAACAAATAATAAGCTTGAAACTTGCTGAATGCTAGCAATACATATGTGTAAGTGCTGTGTTCGAATCCAATAACTATCAACTTTCTTTATACCATAATTATGGAAGATGTTGCAATATAATATAAAGAAATGAATTGGTGATATCGTAGGTGAGCAGGTGGGTGCCTATGTACCTATATTATTTTCTGTCACCTTACCACGAATAATTTTTCATATCTACATAATTACTACCAACGCTTTAGAGCACTGTATAAACTAGTAACTTTGTGTGTAATTTGGTAATGCCTAAAGCCACCGCATCGAAAAGGTTCGACCATCCGGTCGCCCTTTCCTAAAGTCAAGCCTACCAACTCGATGGAAGGACGACCAGATGGTCGAACCTTTCGACGCGGTGGTTTTAGTCAGTATCGGACAATACAGTCGTGTGCGTTGCCGTGCGTAGATGCGATTTGCAGTAGTATGGGTGAACGTTGTTGACAATACTTTTGTGCTTGCGGTTTCATTCTAGTAAAGGTGTTTCTATTTTATTGTCATTCTATAAGACATTATTCCGTTACACCACAAATAAATAGTTTGTCAACAGGATTTTCAATGCAGTATTAATGTCCTAGAGTCCTATGTTAATCGCCGTATAGACGCGAATAGTAGAAATGGTAATTTTCCCTCATACGCAAAAGAGTCTGCAATTCAATTCGTACCACGATGAATATGCTGTGTCCTTTTTACGTGTGTTCAAAATTATTCTATTTTACCAGCGCGGAGGTATGCAATGTCAACAATGAAGCAAAGTAATTGTTCTTGACACATCTAAAGAAATGGATATATTATGATACTGTACATGCTACACAGAATACAAACTACAAATTGATATAAGAGCCTAACATAAGGTATTTTTACTTAGGATCCATTTTTTTCCGCATATATTTTAATATTGCTTGGTAACAAATAACAAAATCTTTCAAAATTATTTTGAGTCTTTGTTTCCATTTATTTTGACATCAGACAAGGTGTTTTCCTACAAAATAAATCAATATCTTACATCAGTCTATTACAATCGTGAGGGATTATCTCATGGCTGAAAATTCGGCGCCGAATTTTCCATACCAGCGAATTCCGGTGGTCGCATTACTCGGTAATGAGATTAGGGGCTTCCTTACTTCCCTTGTCTGTACTTACTTTAACCTTTCTTTTGCGGTACTGTCAACTGAGTTGACTCCTGTCTAATAATTTCGATATCACTGTAAGTATATTAAAAGTGGCGTTCACATTTCAGGTTTTCATACGCAATACATTTATGCCGTGGTGGTTTTCTATAAAGTGCGTTTGTGTAGTGAACTCCCATAAAAAAGATAATATAATAAAGCAACTTGCACTATTTTTTTACCATACTTTAAGCAGCACGCTATTCAAATTTCGTGCTAATTAATCCACCAATTCGTATTAATACTGCCCGAGAGCGAGTCTTAAATGAATCCCATACGTGCGCAATCAATTCAGCACCTATGGGATTATTTGTTCTATGAAATCGTTCACGCAAAATATACTCGTGACGCCTCAGTGGCAAACAGTGGAAGTGTGCACCCCTTAGAAATCTGTTAGCGGCTCGGGTGCGCAGCGACGATGGGATTAGTTAACGCCAAATTTGTACGGAATAGTACATATATTGAAAAAATCAATAGTTTTTTTTTTGTTTGTTATTTAATTAAGTTTTTTACGTTAACCCCTGCTGCAGTGATATGATGAAATTCCTTTAAATGTAGGGAAAAACATGATTAATTATGGAAAGACCAAGAAAAGAATTTTTGTCTCCCTTTTAAATCACGGAGTGAGATAAGCCATGAACCGAAACTACATTTATGTATTGCAGGGGTAGGGAACCTCTTCACCGCCAAGGATCATTTCGATATTTTGTGTATTTTAGCGAGCCGGTCATGTACATACTCCTACAATGTCTTGTAAATGTCACATATAAAACGTACTTCAAAATTAGTATGCCATTTTAGCAATTAGATGTATGATCAAATAAAGTCTAAAATCTTGGTAGCTAAGGGACATGCGAAATATTCATCAGTTATGGAGGACGGACGAATTTCGATTAAACGAAAAATATTCAGAACACAAGACTAGCTTTTCCCACGAACGCGCACGTATTCTAACTCGGTAATAGCACAGTGAAATGGTTTTTCCCGGATGATTTCGATTTTCGCTTTGGTTTCTTTAACCTTTCAGTAGCTAATGCCGTGGTTAATCTAAGCACATAATATCACAGACATAATTTAATCTTTTGATAGACCCGATATGAGCTCATATGTCAGTTGGGAGTAGTGGGTGAGACAATGTTGCCAGTGTGTGACATTTATCGCAGTGACAGTGTCACCGGCTGCCGAGTCACAGTTTGTCATAAACTCATAATGCCATCACAGCGTTATGCAACACCTAACACGCGGTCATCATATCGATCGATTGTTATGATCGCCTCTATGACGAGTCTAAGCTGCTTTGATGATGCATGGTTTGACGAACTATTGAAATTTATGAATCGATGTACATAAATTAATAAAATAACCTCACTGACAATTTATGTACTGGAGCAATGTAAACAAGTATATTTCACATAAAACTTAAATTTTATATTACTATTATAATAAGTATTCACATATTATAACTGGCCACTTTGTAGGTGAGTCTGATACCATTTAAATATATAATAAAAGACGTAGTGGTATTTCACTTCGGTTGACAGAGCTGTACATATAATTGAGTTCCATGACAATTCACATACAAATCGGCACACGTTTTAAAAGGGATATAAAGTCATTAAAAGTACGAAAGAAAAAAAAGAAAATAACGAAATAAAGTAGACTGAAAATCTAATCTAACACAAATTAATTAATTTATTTTTTAAAAATTTCTTCAAAAGATTAGTATTTTTTTAGTGTTATCTGGATTTTTTTTGTATTTTAATGACTTTATACCGCTTTTAAAAAGTGTGCCGATTCATACGTGTGTTGATTTATCCGGTCACCGTTGGCTCTTGCCAAAAGACTATGCGTGGCTTACTAATGTTAAATTGCAGTTTCCTTCAAGATAAACAATATTCAAATATTCCCGGTGTCCAAAAACTAGTGGTATAAACGGGAAACTGATGAATCTACATCACATAGAAAACAAATATTGTTTTTTAAACCTTTTTCTTATTTTTGGCAACTAAAGGTTTCTACGCTTCGATGGATTTTAAATTAAAAAAAAACGGCTGACGACAAACGATACTTTTCAAATTTGACTAAAAAAATCGAACTTCGGATTCGATTTACTTGAAAACGATAGCTCAAATCAAAAAAGTTGTACCACAAAATCATCTCCAAATGTGATACAGGTTTACCAGTTTCCCGCTTGTACCACGCATTTCCGTACACCATGTATAAAGTACTTTTAAAAAACTTTTATTTGGGTTATTTTTTACAATTATGTAAGTAAAATGAGTATATTTAGTTTGAATGTAAGAAAACTCTAATTTTTTTTTACATACTTATTGATTACAGTGTAAATAAAAGATTATCAATAATTTTTTTTTTCTAAAACTTGACATTTAGCATTTACTTGATAAGAATTATATTTACCTACCTATATAAAGGTATTAATTTAGAGGGCCATATAAAGTTAACCATTTCTGTTATTATTATTTTTATTTCAAATAAGACATTCAACGAAGTTGTACCCCTTGAGTTATCAATCAGACTCATTATGAGACTGTTGATTATTGATACATAATATTTGGTTTTCAAAGCAAAGATGTATAAGAAAATATATAAACAATATTTCTAATTTTAAAACTGTCAATTCATGGTGGAATTCCATATTAAAGTGAATTTTTTTGATTAAAAAACCTTTGTAACTTTTTTCCACTTATTTATTTTCGACAGGATCGGTTTCACCCTATCACGGGCAACATCAGACTGGTACAATGAATACTAAATCTATGGTATATATAGAATGGTATATAAGAGGGTAATAAATAAACCATCCCGAAAACAGTTTTTAAAAACACAATAAACAGTACCGTCAGCAATAAAATAAATTTCAAACAATAAAAACAATATTAGAAAAGCAGGGAACTCACTCCCGACATCCATTCTATATATACCATAGATTTAGTATTCATTGTACCAGTCTGAGGATGTCCGTGATAGGGTGAAACCGGTCCGGTCGAAAATAAATAAGTGAAAAAAATTTCCAAAAGTTTTTTAATAAAAAAAAATCATTTTTATGTAAACAATAATTTATTATTTAATTATTATTATTTAATTTTTATTATTTATTTACTATTATTTACTTATTAATATTTACTAATTTTTATTCATGTATTATTATTTTACTTATTAGTATTTACTGATTATTTTTAAATTGTAAAGCCGCTCATCTCAACACAGGATTGTCCTAGTGAGATGGATGGCTAATGTTTTTGTTTTTGTATTTAAATTTAAGATAAATAAATAAAAACAATAAAATAACATTAACAAAGGTTCAGACTCAAAACAAGCATAAACCTTTTTTTTAAATACGTAAAATTACAAAACAATGTTTTACAAGACAGATAAAGATATGAGAATCTACAAAGTTTAGCAGGTCGGCCATCAGAACAGAGTTGGTACTTCCTAAATCGTTTTTCAAATAGCATTGTTCGAAGCGTACACATGTCTTAATTCTTCACGCAATTTGATATAGTTGGTGTACTGTAGGCAATGTATTACAATGATTTCATTACGTATTCCATCGAGTGTATTTTTGATATGTGTAGTTTGTAGTATTGTCGTGTATTGTATTGGTGAACGTCGTGATTATAGTTATTATTACGTCTACCATCATTCTTCAAAATGAAAGCAACTTTAAAAAATAAAAAAACAAACGTTTTTTAAAAACATTAAAGACTTTTTCCATACATTTTTAAAATCACAATAAAAAGTATGAAACTGCGCAGCTCTAAAATTTGCAAATAAATACAGCGAAGAATTCGAAGCATTTCGCTGCAAACTTTCCTTTCCGATCTCACCTACCGCTGTGTTCTGTTCTCCCGATACAATAACACAATTCTCCATGCAACACTCTGATACAGCTTGACATAGTTAACCTTGCAGGCGGCCAACGGAGGAGAGACGTCATGTTTTTTTTGTAGCTGTAAAAATATTTTGAAAATACACACTTTCTAAATATGACAAAAATTTATTTTAACATTTATTTATTTATTTCTTCATTGGTTAACAGAAACAACGAATATTTGTTTATTTAATTTATTTCATTTTAAATGTACATTTACAGAAATTATTCCAATGGGAAAATCACATTACATTATTTGTTTAACAGTGTTCGTTACATACTTACCAGCACAATATTCACGTGGAAAATGTCGTCATCGGGCCTTAGCTCATTTAAGAGCATGATCTTTCTTCAGAGGGGTATTACTAATGGTAAATTAGTTCTGCATCTCGGAACAAGGAAAGATCTGTGCATCTTGTAAAAGTGTTAGGGACATGATGAGCAATTTTTCCAAAAATCTCTGGATTGCTGCTATGACCGTTTAAGAAGTTATGAGCCATTACAAGCAAAGCATTTTTCCGTCTGTTGGCAAGGCTAATAACACCCAGGATTTCATGATGGGCCATGAACCATTATTAGCATGAAACCGCGCGCCCAAAGCGTGTCGGCAACATCGTTCGCACAGTGGCGCCCCGCCTTTATTTCTACCTACACACCAAACACTTTCATTGGCTCCCAAGCATTGATATTCCAGTTTGTCCGTAGCTCGGCGACAGTCGGCACGCTCCATGCCATATCTCCCTTTGTTTCTGTATTATCTATGTTTCAAATAAAGCTCGGGGTTTAATTTTGCTCTGGGGCCTGATTCCGGTTCATTTTAAGGATAAGGCATTGTCTTTATTCTTAGGGTTAAACGCATTTTGTTTAACTGTTGTTCCAGTTCTTTCGGATGACAGCTGTCATTCAGCAAATGACATTCTTAAAAAATATCGATATTTGCGTAGTTTTACCTTTAGTTTTAAGGTTTTAACTTTAAACATTATTAGATAGTCTAATGATATTAAATAAAATGAATTAACAAATTTGTGATGTTTTAAAGTACCTACGCCGAAAGCTCGAAATGTCAAATAAAAGTAATTTAATGTTTTAAAATTAAAATAAACTACAAGTGCCAAGTACGTAATAATAAACTATACGTGTTAAGTATGTGTGATGCACTTCTAATTTTAATAATACCGTGGTAATTGAACTGGAAACTTCTTGAAAAATTTATTGACATATAATCGGAATCGCAGTTAAGCAAAATGTATTTAACCCTTAGGATAAGGACAACGCCTTATCCTAAGGGTTAAATACATTTTGTGTGTTCCAAAAATTAACCGTAGAAACGCCACCGATTGCAAAGTTACGTGTGTCGTTCTGCACAAGCGATCGCTAACCTGGTCATGGCTAATTCAAGACATTATCTCGATCGTGCTAATGGTACAATCTTCATAACTGTAAAATAAATGCTTCTATGGCCCCGAAAAATTGCTAAAATTGCTTGGATAATGCTGAATCGTGCCAATTTCAGATTAACTGAACCTTGGAGTTAGTTGGATGCTGTAAAGACGAGATTTTAATCTCAATTCTTCTCTTGAACTATAATACGGTATAAAAATAAATACAATAAAAAACACATAAATTTGTTGTAGACCACTTTTATTTTATTAAAACTGTACCGGTTTCGGAATATTTCTCCTGATGAAGGAAGGGTGCTTCCGAAACCGGTAGAGTTTTAATAAAATAAAAGTGGTCTACAAGAAATTTATGTGTTTTTATTGTAAATTATGGCGAGCCATAAAGTTAATGCTTTTTAAAAATATGTAAGATTAAATATATTACATCTTTGAAAATAATAAAAGAATTTGGATGAAGGAGTGTGTACCACAATCAAAAGTGGTTTTTCAAATTCCGCCCTAAAAAATCCAGAAGTTCGTAATAATACTGCATGAGAGCGAGTCCGAAATTAATTCCATACGTGCATTATGAATTCAGCACCTATAGGATTTTTTGTTCCAAGAAATGGTTCATTCAGTATAGAAATACATACTCGTGTATGAGTTTAAATATTGAAAAAAAACGGCATTATTAACGTTGTAGCAAAAAACGATTTTTATTAAAAATATCTGTTTTTTGTATGAAAATTTTCAGGAATTTTTAGTTTGTCGGTGCGCCGCACCGGTTTGCTGAAAAATCTTTATTCCAAAAACTATCATTTTCAGCAACAATGATAATGTTGAATTTTTCTATTTTAGCACTATAGCACATTTAAATGTCACGAGCAACCACTACTCGTGGCGCTTCAGCGGCAAATCCCGGAAGCGTGCAAATTTTAGAAATTTTCTTGTTTTAAATTGTTATTAAAATAAGTTTAATTGCCGAAAATATTACTTTTTTACACAAAGAAGACCAGTTTCTTACTTAAATTATGATTTACGCATTTAAATCTTTTGTTTTATAACCTACCATATTAGCCATAGACGCTTTAATTAATCGTCAAATTATCGTATCTTATTGCTAGGTCGCTAATCTCTCGTGCAGTGATATGATGAAATTCCTTTAGATCTAGAGAAAAAATATATACGCAGAAACTCCCAATAAGACAGGCCATGAACCTTGGAAGCCTCAGCCCTCCTTCAAAAAAAAATTAACCATTTTAATGTTAAGCTATGAAACGTCTGACCAGTGGTGATGTTTAACCGCCTGTTAGACCATGTATTAACAACCTGTAATCAGATTCATATAGTACCTACTTCAGAATTATTATCTTATTCCTGCAATAGGCATACGACAGGCGATATACCAACAACTTTTTTTAATATTCTATAAATATGCACCATGAGTAGAACTCAACTGACTGACGATTTTTAATATTTCGAAGCGAAACAGATAGGATTTTATTAAATAATACAAATACTTTGTTATGCACCACATTTTTTTTTGTGTTTTACGCCAACGGGTTTCGCTTAGATCAGGGATCGGCAACCTGCGGCTCTTTGGATATGAAGCTGCGGCTCTTTAGTTCCATACCTAATCCTATTTATTGTTGGCAAGAAAAAAAATTGTGGCTCTTTAAAAACTTTTAAATTTTGTAAATTGTAATTTTGGACTCTTCCGACTTAAAAGGTTGCCGACCCCTGGCTTAGATCAAATACAATAACTAAAGAATAATACAGATTAATTAGTCATCAATTTGCCCAGACGATGCTTGAAATAAGCGAAACCGGTTGACGTAAAAATACAATAAATTCGTGGTTTATAACAAAGTGTTTAATTTATTCAATATAATGTCAAACCACAAAGCGATTGCTTCTTATGAAAACAGATAGGAATGATTAAATAAAAGACTGGTCCAGTCTGAAGATAACCGTCACAGGTTGAAACCGGTCATTGTCAAAAATAAAAGTGGAATAAAGTTAAAAAGCGTATTTTATTTAATCATTACAGTGGAATTCCACCATGTATTAACAGTTTTAAAAAAATATGGGATTTAAAAAAAGTGGATGAACATGCTTCAGTTTTACCGTGCTCTTGTTCAACTAGGCTTCTCCCGAGACTACAAAACTCTTTGCGAATACTGAATGGTTTTTTAGTCAAAATTTTACTTTTCATGGTTTATCTAATGTACAAAATTATAATTCAACATATATTTAATCCGTAGAATAAAGATATATGATACTAGATTCACAAGCAATGATGAATTAATAGTTAAATAAATAAGTACGGACAGAGAACATTGGAAAACAATATACCGATAGCGGTTAACATAACAATAATAATATTTGAACATGATTACGAAAACTTAGTTAAAACATTAACAAACTAACAAAAAAAACATGTACAATGTGATCTTAGAACGGGGTACCCTAGTAAGGTCATATTTTTTGCGTCTTTTGTAAACTTAATAAATAAATATTACAAAACAATAACTGAATGAACAACGGAACAAATTTGACGGCCTCCATGGTCGAGGGGTAAGGCTCTCGACTACGAATCCGAAGGTCGCGGGTTCAAATCCCGGCGTGCGCAAGTAAATTTTATTTAATTAATTTGTGCTGTTTCACAATTAATTAATTTAAAAATAATATATACTATATTTGCGCACGTTCCAGAGTGGAAGATACTCTCAGTATCGTCCTGGTGAATGACCACCATTCAGAATTCAAACGTTGCTTCAAATGGCTTTTAGCCGTATTTGGTGACCAGATCTGAATAGCCAGGTATTTCCACACATTCCTCCTCCCATCTCCTTCCCCTCCCCAATACCTTCAGCATCACAACATTCCCCAATTGAGAATGCCATAGTCTCACTGGCTCCAGACGGTTGGGAGCAGTTGGGACTCTTGTGTGGTATTCATATAAAAAAATTTAAAAAAGATTTTGCTGAAAAAATTGTGACCTCAGAACGGGGTACCCCATTAAGGTCACATATTTTGTATCTTAAAAGATTATGAAAAATAATTAAATAATTCTAAATAATACAAAACAATAACATAAAATAATAACTCAATGAATAAGATTATGCTGAAAAAAATGTGAGAAAGAATGTCACCGATGATGCAAATAATAAGAATAATGTAAATACTAGTTAAATGAGAAGATCGACAAATGGTTAAGGGAATCCACTTCGTAAAATTCGAACGAAATCACGCACTCCTTATGCAGGTGGCGATAAAGTTGAAATTCCCGTTAAACACCGATTTACGCAAAATGCATGTCTCATTTTATTTTGTAAATATTAAAATGTTTAACGGTCATATTCTAAAAAACTCAATTTACGACAATATCAGAAAAAGGGTTTGTAAGTAGGAGATTTTGGACTTTAAACATTTTTTTTATGTCTGGTACTTTACTTTATAAAAAGACTCACCAAAAAAGTGCCCGGTTAAACGAAAGGCCAAGGTTGCCAAGAAAGGTGATTTTATGATATTTCTAGGCCATCACGTTTTCAAACTAAAAACACATGATTTTGATTTTCTTCGCGTAACTGTGAGGTACCTACTGTGTAGATATCATATTAAGACGAAAATTATTATGTTTTTATATAATATATGTAACTAATAAGAGATCAGCACGTGTTGACAAGTCAAATCAATTGGCTTAGCTAGAGTTACATTGTTTTTTTTAATTATAATAAAAAACCAAAATAAAAATCTTTCGCTACCTACGTCTGCCATCATTGTACAAGCAACAATTTTCAAAATTCAAACCTACGTAAATCATCGTAGAAAGGATTTTTCGATACGAACATAGTAACCTTGAAATAACAAACGTTGAGCAAATTTTGTGACGCCAAAGCTCACCATTCGAGAGTGTTGGCTGATTTACACAAAAACAAATTTATTAGGCAGTCGAAATATTGCATTATGTAAATATTTTAAAGAATCCCCATAGCAGTCTCACGGTCAAAACAATAAATCTGTGAAATGTCGAACTTTTAGAGAAAATCGACAGTTTCAGAATTAATGTGAAAACAACGATTTCGTCTAAACATCGATCAGTGTTTGCCAAATGATATTTCTACAACGCAGTGGAACCCATTGAAAAATAAAAACACATTTAAGCCATGACTCATCGGGGCGGCCATTTCCATATTGGGCGAGTTGCACAACCAATAATGACCGGTGTTGTGATTTGTGACTTGATTCAGAAACAAGCACAAAGATCATTGGCCAGTCTCTATTGTTTGTAATTAAAATAACGTAATGCCGTGATTATCTCCTTCTCGTATGCCAGGCGTAAAAAACGTTCTGCGCACCATACGCTTCCTGTCTTTAATTTTGTAATAACTCACTTGTGTTTAACAAATTTTGTAAATTGTTCCATCTTATCACTTAATGTATCTAATTACCTAAACTATGTTAATAAGTGGTTTACCCAGAATAGCTGCTACTTAGAGAAATGAATTTTTTTCTCCCTCACGTGACAAAAAAAGTTAAAAAAATAAATATATTTTTTAATTCATTTTCGTAAGGCTACATTAAGCTATGCAAAATCCCTATTCTGATTGTCTTTTGTTGATGTGCGATTATGGTTCATTTAAATTATATGTTCTAACTATCCCTAGCGAATCCGCGGGTATTCAACGGTAGATGCGCCATGTGGCGCGTTGGCGTTCCATCTGGGAATGCTTAGAAATCCCACTGCACAATCGGTTTTTTCTTCTGGACCACTTGAGCGGTAACTTTTGGTGTTGTAGAAGTCACTCTGCTTTTTCTATGGAAATTTTAGGTGTTTTGGAGAACTTATTATTTTTCCCATGATTGACTCTTAATCAGCAACAAAAGACGAATAAAAAACCATCGTAATCCGGAGTGAACTGCTAAAGCCATTTCGGACTATTATTAAAGAGAAGCCTCTTTAGTGGTCCTTCTACCTTCCGCCAAGCTATTTTCATATTGAGAGCTAAAAAATAGATACCAAGGAATGGGCACTCAATTGCCTACATTCATTCTTATAAAGAAATGATTTATAATCCACAAACCTAGTACTATCGACGTGTCCACACGTCCAAACTTCCAGGACATAGAATAACTGTAGTATGACATCACACTACGGACAACAGAGTTACGAGCAGATCGTATAATAGAGAGAACAGAAAGTAACACGTTTTTTACTATCCTTTGACTCCGAGAAAGGTACGATTAATTAACTAACTAACTAACTAACTAACCATCACGCCGTTTCCCCGCAGGGGTAGGCAGAGAGGACGGACCGCCAAACAACTCGATCTTGGCATACACTTCTTGCTTCATTCACATTCATACAACGCCTCATACATTCTCTTCTGTTATTCCGACTTCTGACATGGCCCGACTCGAGTATTTGATTCACTTGATCGTGCCATGTCTTCCTCGGGCGTCCCCGGGCTCTTCTTCCATAATTTTGTACAAACCATATATATATATATAATGATGTTACACACTTGATTCAAATAAGACTTAATTGCGTTTCTCTGCAATAAACAAAAGAAACAACATTTAAAGCCTCTATTTCAGGTGTTTTTATCTTCTTAAAAATTATAAAGCATATTGCTACAATAATAAAATTTCGCTCTCGTTAAACGTCACGGCCGTTTAGTCAGTAGTGACATCTAGCGGGCTACCAACTAATCTGTCGGTAACGCGGAAATTACAGAATTAAGAAAGCGCTAACATTAAGTAATGTGGTTTTCTTTACATATATATGTGTGTCTACACGTCCAAGTCTCCAGAACATTGAACAGAGTAGACTAGAACATTACAGAACAACAGACAACAGACAACAAAACTCAAATTCGTCCCTTTGAAAATCAGAAAAACCATAAAGCAGAAAATTTGTTTTACTGTAAAACTAAAAAAAAATGCACGGCGAGCTCTGTCATTTCTATTGTAAGCCACGGAGCTTTGAAATGACAACTGAACTATAAAAATATATGTACAATATGTGGAGTGTTTGATCTGTTTAACAATTTTAAAAAAATGTGTTCAAGTACAATGAATAATAAATGCTGGAAAAAAATATTAATTTCCCAAAATTTCTTATATTTGAACCATTTAGTGAATTTCGTACAAGCCCAAAAAGAAAGATAAAATATTCCCCGTGCGAAAACGGGTGATAAAAAACCTTAGTTAATTATACAGAAGAAACGAAAGATCTCTATTTTCTATGAAATCTAGATTAATAAAATGCAAGTCAGAAATGCAAGAGAATGCTTGACCGCTTTAGATTTATTGTCGAAAAGATGCGGAACGTTGTAAAGATGTCAATGATCCGAATTTTGGGGGATATCCCAGTGCATTATAACAGGTAAATACAGTTAAACTTTCGTATTGAAAACAACACAAAAACATTGATTTGTTATTCATTAATTTGCCGAAAAATACATTTTATTATTTAAAATTAATTAAATACACCTGTCTCGCATTATAAGTCATGTGGTGTATGGACGATAAAGAAAAATAATATAGATTTATCTTGTATTGCTCAAGTAGGTTTTATTTTCTTATGTTAATACCGCAGAAGAGACCCAACTGCTACCAACTTTCTGGAGTAAGTAGGATGTTTGCATCCCCAACTGGGATATGTTGTGAGACTGGAGGGAGTGTGTAATAAAAAGAGTGTAAAGGAGAATATTTAGGTTAGGAAGTACCTGGCTATCTAGACCTTTTCACAAAACACCACCAATACCATTTCGGATTTGATCCAGGGCGATTTGAACAGTACCTACCAATATTATTAAAGAGAGGCCTCTTTAGTGGTCGGCTACCTTCCGCCAAGCTCTTTTCACATTGAGAGCTAAAAATTAGATTCCCGATACCGAGGAATGGGCACTCATTTGCCTACAATAATTCTTTAAAAAAAATGATTTATAATCCACAAACCTAGTACTATCGACGTGTCCACACATCCAAACTTCCAGGACATAGAATAGACTGTAGAATGACATCACACTACAGACAACAGGCGAGAGTTAGAGTTACGAGTAGATCATATAATAGAGAGAACGGAAAGTGACACGTTTTTACTATCCTTTGACTCCCAGAAAGCTACGATTAATTAATTATGTACAAACCTAGCATGTAGTATCTATATGTCTATACTTCCAAGCCTCCAGAACATTGAACAGAGTAGACTAGAACATGACAGAACAAGAGACAACAGTCTAGAATATTGTAGTACAGTACTTATGAGCAGAACGTACAACAGAGACAGGTAGTACGACATCACCTTTCTACTAACCTTTTCTATCAGAAAAGCATGAATTTTAAATACATAAACATAGTTGTAACTATGTGTCCACACCAAGCTTCCCTAAATTAGAAGAGACTTGAGCATGACAGCACATTACAGGTAACTGTCTAGAATCTCGTAGCGCCTACGATCAAAACGGTTACATTTAGCAACAGAGAGTATGACAACACACCTCTCTACTAAACCTTTATTGTCAGAAACCCTTGACTTTGTGAAGAAACGGGCGGTTCGTTTGAGAGATTCACCTATCTTAACAAATAGATTTGCAATCTTTGAACACAGACACAGCGGTGGGAATGCTGTCCTTGTTCTGTCGGTATATCAACGGAAGATGTTCTGAGGAACTAGCGTCATTGATCCCTTCGCCATAGGTGCGCCTCCTGCACAGTCGGGAAACACGCCAAACGCGCGTCCAATATGAAAACGTGTTGCTTTTACGACTCGTTCTTATGTTCAACAGCTCGGCTGTGGAATGAGTTGCCGGCCTCTATCTTTCCTCCCTTCTACAACTTAAGTCTCTTCAAGACCCAGGTTCACTCTTCCCTATATTCTAAGAGACCCTCCACATAGCATCCCAAAGATGACATAGACCTCGAGGGAAATTATTTCCCTCAGGACCTCTTGTGTGGAGTTACTATAAAAAAGGCAATAAAACATTAAAAAATCAATATTCCTAATAGCATCTATGTATCCACACATCCAAACCATCTTAACGTAGGACAGACTGGAGCATGACTGCATGATGTAGGAAACAATCTTTTTATAACTATGAGCAGAACGTAAATTTGCAAAGAAAAGGTACGGTAACACCTTTCTACTAAATCTTTACTACCAGAAAGCATGAAAATTTATATTTAAAAAACAAAACAAATCTACGTGCCCATACACCCAAACCTTCAGAACATAGTACAGACTAGAACACGACAACATGCCACCGAGAACAGTATAGGGCTAGAAGTACGAGGAGAATGTAAATAAGACAAAGTTTGGACTTATTCGCACTTTCTTCTTTACAAAGCTCTTTACAAAGGTTGGATGACCTTTCATTCTTGCAAAAAGTTCTGTATTAAAAAAAATCATAAATCAATTATTGTTTTCATATTGTGAGCCAAAATCTCGGATAAAACCAAGGATTGTGCTCTCATCCTGAGAAATGCATTCACCCTGGGAAAGGAATGATTAATAAAAATCCACAAATAAATGTTTTACGTGTCTACACGTCTGAGCCTCCAAAACATAAAAAAGATTGGAGCATGACAGCACACCACAGACTAACAGTCTAGAGTGTTGTACTACCCACGAGCAGAGCGTACAACAGAGAGTACAGCAACACCTTTCTAATGTCGACAGTGCCATTGAACTTTCCTTGCCGATTGCCATTGATAGTATAGGTAAGTAAGTACTGAATATGATGAATATGGCTGCATACTGCGGCTATATGAGAGAAGAGAAGGCGGCCTTGCTTTTCTTTAAGGTTTTTTTCAACTAGGTTACAGTTATTTTTTTGTAAACTCGTACTTATGTGGATTTTTATAAACACGTTAATTTTGCGCGGCCAACTTTATTTTACTGCATTTTTCAAATTGGACTAACAAACTTTCGTTTACTTGTGCTGTTGTGTTGAATAATTGTTCTACATATTTGCCACGAGGTATTTTGTTTTTCTTGCTTAAATCGGAATAATGTGTTTATTTCAGCTGAACAAAGCGGTGATTGCAATATTCTGTCTGTCATATAAAAGAATACATAATGTGTAAAAAAATTACATGATGTGGAATTTTTTTTATTTTTACATTAATACCGCACAAGAGTCTCAACTACTCCCAACCATCTGGAGCCAGTGAGACTATGGCATCCCCAATTAGGGAATGTTGTGAGGCTGAAGGTATTGGGGAAGGAAGGAGAAGGGGAAGAGGAAGGTGGGGAAATACCTGGCTATTCAGATCTGGTCACCAAACACGGCTAAAGCCATTTTAAGCAATAGAATATATTAAAAAAATAAATAATAAAAAAAGGTGACCATATTTAGCACTTCTGCTACTATGGCTGGAGGGAAATTCTCCATGTATGATGTACAGGCGTGAAATGATGAATAAGTATTTTAGACATGTTTCTTCCAGTAACCAATTTTTGTAATATGAATATCTCCCAACTGTCAACTAGGATAGAGGCAAGTGAGGGATACAGGGAAATAGAAGGATGGGAAATACCTGGTTACCATAAAATATGCCTGAACTCTTTTCACGCAACATCTCGATTCTTAATGGCGATAGTGAAAATATCTACCACTCTCCGTGAAGATGGATCAATCACTATTGGTGCTCTGTTATAATATCTGGGTACCCGAATATCGTGCGGTAGGCTTTGTTGTATGTGCCATTCTCTCTAAATTATCTAGTATTATTGATGGATATGTAATGACTTGATACAGACGATAAGTTTCTCACTATGTAATACACTATGTAACTAATAAACTTACCTAACACACTGAGGTCAAAAATAATAATATATCAATTCTATGCTGTATGGCAACGGAGATCATTGTCAATTATTATTATCATTTATGCTTACATGCGGCCAAGGATTTCAACAGTGTTTAAATAAACATATTTACGCCTATAAAAAAACGCTTCTATTTATTGGACACACACTGTGTCAATGTCATGCTGTGAGTTCTGTTACTTGGTTGTCTATCTATATCGATACTAGCTTCAAAGTCAAACTATCTAGTATCTAGTACGGACAAGAAACAACCAGCTTGTCAACCTATATTTTTGACAGTTTTTTGAAAAGGCTTACAGTTTACGCCTTGAACGGTAGATACTATTAAATAGTGACTAGACTGACTCATTCGGACGTCTAGAGAGGAGTGACCAGTTTTAGTTTTCTAGGTTGATCCTGGAAGGGGAGATCTCTGGAAGAAAATATTAGCATCCTAATTAAGGATTTGAAGGATTCTGCAGATGACAGGAGATTGTACAGATTACTGGTCGTCAAAATCACCATCATTGAAGATCCAGGCCGCGTATAAGAAACGCATCCACTCCTGCCAGTCTCACGTTATCTTTTCCAAGATACTTATTCAAGGATGCTTCTGTTTTAGTCTTCGTATCACTTTAGCCACTTCAGTTTAGAACTACCGACACTCCCTTGTCTTAGGGGCAAGTCTGTATCTTTTGCGTCAGCTAACGCAAGTTAAATCGGCCATAAACAACACATTGGAGCCAAAAGTCACATGGCATCCATTTAGGTACCAGTACAGTGCCGTCCACGTTTGTATCGCGTGATTTTGATTGCGGTAAGCAAAAAAATTTATAAAAGAGGCAAATTAAATATTCGGTTTTTGTAAACAACCCGAACTTTTTGACTTATCTGCTGTTTTACTTAAAGTGGCGGCACGCCCAGACCCCCCATCGCCACCTTATTTTGGTTTCTTCTCTTTTGGCATATCTATGTATTATTTGCTCTGCTGATATCTCCCACGTATCTCCTACGTATTCTGTCCAGCCAAATCTTCAAACAAATTGTAATTATGGCTCATGGTTTTTCGTTGTTTACCAGGCACCATTTTTTGGTTTAATTTGTTCCTCCAAAGTTTCGTTCAAGTGTTTTTTTTACATTCAATATCCACGTTTAATTCTTTATGGGGTACCAGCAATCTAAGTCGTAGGCTGATGCAGTTTTGTAGGATTATTACAGAGGAGCCCATTTGATGTTCGGGTACATTCCATTCTTGCTAGCTGTCCCGTCAAGCATTGGTTGTATTGAATTTAGGTAATGAATGTCTTGGGCGCTGATTTCCCCCATATTTATTTACGGTGTAGAAACGTGGACACTCAAAGCCTGCGAAAGAAAGCGGATAGACGCGCTCGATATGTGGTGCTGGAGGAAAATGCTTAGGATACCGTGGACAGCCAGGTGTACAAATACGTTAATTCTGGAAGAGGTTAGCATCCACAATAGGCTATCTACTGTCTGCCTACAGTGTATCCTCAGGTAGTTTGGAAAATCAAAACGAGAATTCAAACCTGGAGAAGCTAATGGTCACTGGTAAAGTTGAATGCAGGAGAAACAGAAGAATGTCGCCAATGCGTTCGAGTAACCATTTTTTTTTCGCAGGCGTCCGGAACGTTTGTGTTCGCAGCTCTCCACGAGCAGTGGAGGAGCCTTGTACGCAAGGGAGATTGGAGTGGGGGTCACGATCCTCATCAATGAGTAAATGATCCAAGAAGAAAGGATGTCTTCAGATATAGGAGAAGTAGAAGAAGATCACCGATACGTTGAAATCATAGGCGTCCAGAACGTCGCGTCGATGTGTGCAGCTCTTCACGCAGTTCAGGATCGGGAGGAGTGGAGCAGCATTGTTCACAAAGGAAATTGGGTTGATGATCACGATCCTCAGTAATGAAGAAACGACTAAAGAAGACGAAAAAATAATCCCCTTACAACAGACCTTATTCAAGGTTAAGTACACTTTTATACCATCGTTGTCTTGCATACGAGTACGTTGCGATTTAATTTATCTGACATTTGTGTAGAATTTAATGCCGCGACCAAGCGACATTATTTAGCAGTAATGAACCATGTGACATTTTCTTTATATTGCCAAGTATATTAAGAGCTGGGCCTTCTGAGATAATACCTAGGCTGCCCTACATATGGGGATTGAATGCCAACGTAATAAAAAACAGATCAATCTACAAGTGTGCGACTGACTTTGAAGTTGGAATGAACATGGCCGTGTATGTGATATGTGTTTCTGTAAATGGAGACAAAAACTGTATCAATAATAAGTTGTGCGAGTATTTTTATCTCATGTAATGAGCAGTCTAGCCATTAGCTACGTGATAAGTAGTTAGGTAGGAACAGTGGCGTGCACAGTGTGTATAATCGGGGTGTGAAGCTGGAAAAAAAGAATTTATAGATATTTAAAAAAAATATACCCCATTCAACACCCTTTGTGAAAGTTTTCGCTAAGAATGGCTAAGCTGTTGGTTGTTGGTATTATCAAGTCACGTGGAATAACATAAGTAATATTCATAAATAACCTCTTTATTTATGCTCATTATCAGTCATTTACTGGATATAAAAAGTGCCCATCTTTTTTCCGCTAAATAAACACGGACAATATTTTGAAAGAAATTCAACATAATAATAATATATTATTATGTTGTTAATAAAGTTGAACTATTTAATAGAGGTATCAGCAGATGGCACTGATTGCTACATTTGTGATTTGTATCGAAAGGCACGGCCTTTTTCGACACTAACACAAACGAGTCTTCTCTTGAATGCGCATTGCGCACACATGTATTTTTTTGTGTAGAATTCTGTCATCATTTGAATATGACTTGTGGGTCAAATTGAGTACTTAGTTCCTGCCTTTAACACATTATAATAGGACGATTGGACGATGGCGCATGGTTCTATGGCTCATAGCTGTGAATAATTTTTCATACTATTTATATTTTTTATATGAGTAAGGTAGGGTGGGCAGTACTTAAATGGCTATATGGAATGCACGCCTTTGTGTATATGCAGTCTGCGCGATGTACCTTAAGACATTATTATATACATAAATGTGACATTTTGATAAGAAAAAACACCTTTTGTGTTTTAGAATGTAATTGGGTTTTTTTTAATATTTCACAACTGCATGATGGAAATAACATTGCAAGCTAAACTTAATAACGCTATTTTGATATTAAAATTACAGACAGGATCTGTGCAAAATTCATAAAGCTATCGATCGCCTTTTGATGGTTTTCACTATTACAGGCATCCAGAAAACAGATTATCTTTTTTTTGTCAAGTATAAAGAAATTGTGGTTGTAATGAGAAACAGACAAAACCGTTTATAAATAGTCGGATAAAAAAAACATTAATTTGTAAACCACAGAATTACGACAAATAACCGCGCCCTTCCTTGTAATAACATAGTCTAGGTCTATAACAAAGTGGAATCGTAATGTATAATTATATTACTACCAAATTATCATTACATTCTTAAATTATAAAAAAAAGAATGACCGAATCGTATCGTGTTGTTATTGGAATATCTGACGGACAAGCGAACGTTCACATTGCCAAATGTAGGTTAAACCGTTCACGAAATGTTGTAGGTTATAATGAACTATGATAAGTACACAAATACAATCCAATCATGCTTACAGTAACTATTTGCCTACATCAAAATATAATCAATAAACAGGGGCGGAGTTACCATAGGTGCACATGGATTGGTAACCAGGGGCGCTATTCTCGTTATTTTTAAGGAAGATTCCTTACGTTTTTCCTTAGGGTTGTAGACTTCTTTATTAACCGGTGAAAAATAGTAAAAAGATCCTAAATAGATTGTCAAGAGATTATTTGAAAACACAAATTGATGAAATATCTTCAAGTGACATAAGATTTTGAATTAAACTTTTAAAAACTATTACATTATATTATAATTCATTTAGAATATTTTTATTTTATTTTTAAATATCATAAATAAGCCGTTTAACGAAGAATAACGTTTTATAAAAAGGTACCTACGTCATTAGATAGTAAGTACCTTTTTTTGTCTCTAGTTCTAAAAATGACATTTGAATTTGCGCTTGACGTGAATTGTCAAAAATGTCAACATCTATATAATGTTTATTAGCTAATTATGTTTAAAGTAAATAATAACGTAATTGGTAAAATACTTAATATTGAGTTTTCCTCTTATTAAAACATCGCAAATATTGAGTTTTTCTCTTGTTAAAACATCGCAAATATTGACACTTTTAATGAATGTCGCTCGCTGAATTCAGCTGACTGCTGTCATCCGAGAGAACCGGAACCGCAGTTAAGTAAGAATGGTTTAACCCTAAGAAAAAGTTAATTAATCTTCCTTAAAAAGAACGGGAATAGCGCCCGAGGGCGGAGTATCGCAGAAGGTGCTAGGAGTCGCCTTCCACATTTTCGAAATAAACGCGGAATTGCATAAAACCTTTATGTTTTATTATTGCCAGATATCAACGCAAAGCATACCTTCGTTGTATTTATAAATACGAGAAAAATAAATTATTAGATCGACGCGTTTGAAACATCAAACGATATCACGTGCAACTTATTTTTTTAATTGCACAATGATAATTATAATTTTTTTTTTGATGATTTGGATTTGTTTTTGTGAAATATTATTTCAAGGTGTTCATTTTTACGCAGCATCACGTTTATCGATGATACAGTGTACATATAGTGTTATGTTATTGACCGATGAGCTGGTGGATGCAATATGCTAGCCTTAAGTTATAATTAATTATCCATACTTAGTAGTAGGAGAGAGCTTTGAAAAATAAGTGTACAGCGCCCTTAAGGTGATTGTTCACAAAAACGGTGCTATACAAATCATCCAAAGATTATTAATATTCTAATTAAAACGGTCAAACTGGGAAGCATTTACGGATTTTCGCAACACAAATGACGATAATTATTGTTGAGGATATCTGATATATTAATTCGGCAATCATATAAAAAAAAAATACATTAATAAAATCAAACGATTTCAAAATTTCTTATGGTATAATGAAAAAAAAGCTTTGGTCATGACCGTGAAGGAGACAGCACCATGAACATTATATAATTGAAAGAGATGGTGCGATAAACGTAGGTCGGTTTTGCGTATTGCACGCTTGTCGCGTGTGAAACAATACCTAATTATTTTTAGATTGGACAGTTTGGAAAAGGTTCGGAATATCATTTTCTTGCTATCGATGTAATTTGCTACGAATTATTCAATGATGTCGTATTAAAAGAAATAGATTATGTCCACATTCAACGGACATAGAAAAACGAATCGATTTAAAACATTTTTTTGTTTGTTTTATGTACCTAAATTGCAGAAGATTTAATAAATACATTTATTATCTATTAATTGATAAACTAAAGTTCTTAAAAACTTAAGACAAGATTTTTGTGCATAGCGCAAAGGGTAACAATTATTATTTTTATAAACAATAATTATTAATCTAAAACACTCATCCAAATTGAAAAAACCTTCCGAGCAAAGATAAATGTCGCCGGCAGGACTCGAACCCGCACCCTTCTAATGTCCGGTTAGATGCTCTACCGTTGAGCTACGTCGGCTTATCGCAAACCCGCCAAGTTAATCAATATATACTAGTGTTCCATTTAATAATTACTGTTTTTATTATATTTCACCTGTAAACAACCAACTTTATTAGTATGAGAGAGGCTTGTAACGGCTAAATCCCTCAAACAGATGGCGTCGAGACAAATTATGTCTACATTTTATTGGTGAAAATTGCTTTGACTTGTCAAATATTTATTAATTGATAAACTAAAGTTCTTAAAAACTTAAGACAAGATTTTTGTGCATAGCGCAAAGGGTAACAATTATTATTTTATAAACAATAATTATTAATCTAAAACACTCATCCAAATTGAAAAAACCTTCCGAGCAAAGATAAATGTCGCCGGCAGGACTCGAACCCGCACCCTTCTAATGTCCGGTCAGATGCTCTACCGTTGAGCTACGTCGGCTTATCGCAAACCCGCCAAGTTAATATATACTAGTGTTCCATTTTAATAATTACTGTTTTTATTATATTTTCACCTGTAAACAACCAACTTTATTAATATGAGAGAGGCTTGTAACGGCTAAATCCCTCAAATAGATGGCGTCGAGACAAATTATGTCTACATTTTATTGGTGATATTTAGTAATATATATTTACAAGCCTCTCTCATATTAATAAAGTTGGTTGTTTACAGATGAAAATATAATAAAAACAGTAATTATTAAATGGAACACTAGTATATATTGATTAACTTGGCGGGTTTGCGATAAGCCGACGTAGCTCAACGGTAGAGCATCTGACCGGACATTAGAAGGGTGCGGGTTCGAGTCCTGCCGGCGACATTTATCTTTGCTCGGAAGGTTTTTTCAATTTGGATGAGTGTTTTAGATTAATAATTATTGTTTATAAAAATAATTGTTACCCTTTGCGCTATGCACAAAAATCTTGTCTTAAGTTTTTAAGAACTTTAGTTTATCAATTAATAAATATTTGACAAGTCAAAGCAATTTTCACCAATAAAATGTAGACATAATTTGTCTCGACGCCATCTATTTGAGGGATTTAGCCGTTACAAGCCTCTCTCATATTAATAAAGTTGGTTGTTTACAGATGAAAATATAATAAAAACAGTAATTATTAAAATGGAACACTAGTATATATTGATTAACTTGGCGGGTTTGCGATAAGCCGACGTAGCTCAACGGTAGAGCATCTAACCGGACATTAGAAGGGTGCGGGTTCGAGTCCTGCCGGCGACATTTATCTTTGCTCGGAAGGTTTTTTCAATTTGGATGAGTGTTTTAGATTAATAATTATTGTTTATAAAAATAATAATTGTTACATTTATTATCTATTGAAGTACATGAATTGCATAGTGATTTCTAATTTAATATATTAAAATATATAAATATACTTCCGGATTCATGACGTACCTACTACCTATAAATGAATGTTGATAATACACATTATTTATCGACATTCACCACAATATCAAATAAAGATTAGTATTTTCAAATCATCTTCAACTTCTAGACACCTAGAGCTGCCTTTGGCTACTGGTACTATTTAATTAATTTATTAATTCGCATTAAGTGTGCCCAGTGGAGCGCATAACGTTTTAAATGCGGCCCTGATTGAAGAGTTACCATGTGAGTTTATATTTACCTTGGCAACGAAGGGTTTTAGCGGCCAACCAATAGTTAACACTCAACCTAACTAGTAAACATATCAATTACTTATTGGCCAATGATAATTTAGTTCAGGTAACGTACCTTATAAGCCAGTGTTAAAATGGGTATACAGTTCAACAGCAAATTGCGACAGAGATTAATAAAGGGTATTTAATTTATTGATAGATTAATAGGCATTTTATTATGGGTAAAGTTCGTGGTATAGAATCGAAGGGCACAAAAATGTTATTACAACCGATAATTAGAGGTTTGTGGTTTCGGTAATGAAATTCGAGTGGCAATAATTGAGCTCTATTTGGTAATCTGGAAAAATCGTTTGTAATTGCTCAATTATATGCGTGGTAAAAGTTTATATCAGGAATTTTTAAATATTATTTATTTTTATTGAGATTTAAAAACCACATTATGAAGAAAATAATATTAACATAACCTAAATTAAACATGAAACCGGAAAAAAACAACAGAAAATAAAAAGATTTCAGTCGCATCTGGGACTCGAACGCAGGAGCTCTGCCTATCCGGGGCAACCGCTTTACCAACTTAGCTAATGAGACCAGTTCAATTTATGTCATCTTAATCGATATCATATTTCAAATTCAAGATTTGTCAATATTATTCTTCATTTTTAATCACATATTTATTGGCAGCTATCTTTGCGATGATTACAAAGTTCTTCAAGAGTCCCAGATGCGACTGAAATCTTTTTATTTTCTGTTGTTTTTTCCGGTTTCGTGTTTCATTTAGGTTATGTTAATATTATTTTCTTCAATGTTTATATGAAGACTTGCATATGTATTTATATTGGAAGAAAAATTATCGTTTTACGCCATCAAATCGTACCTTTAAGGGAAATTTGTAGTGAATACATTATGTACCTATATTTATTTATTTATTTTTCATGGTCTCCATACAGCAGTCACCAATAAATTACGGATGTAGAATACATTACAGTAAATGAAAAATTGTCAAAAATATACATTGACAATTACATATTAGGAATAACAAATAGTACAAGTAAATAAACATTTTTATATTATTTATATAAACAATACTGAAGATGATAATCTGTATTAAACATGCAAGAAGTGAAAGGTTGATAGGTAAAGTATGAGAAGTCATGGGGGCGGTTTTACAACTATTTTGTGACATCGGTCAAAAGATAGTCGTAAACTGTCTGTGAGTGATATTGAAAATTTCAACGGTCAATGCAGAATCATTGAGTCGCTCTGTTGATTAATGTGGTAAGTGGAAATTCTCGCTTTCGGAACATAAAAGAGTTCATGGGATCTCCTACGAGTAAAGAACATATAAGTTGACCTCATTCAACATATGTAAATTACATATACCATAATAATAGTAATAAATATTTAATCCTGTATGTAGGGAGTTTAGTGCAGTCCCGCACATTCCATACATAATATATACTCGTATACAATAGTTATAAAAAATATACAC
The DNA here is from genome assembly GCA_022606495.2 of Halesus radiatus. Classification (NCBI taxonomy): domain Eukaryota; kingdom Metazoa; phylum Arthropoda; class Insecta; order Trichoptera; family Limnephilidae; genus Halesus; species Halesus radiatus. The sequence continues at coordinate 25,208 of JAHDVE020007705.1, forward strand.
AACATGTACTATACATGACACATAAAACAAAAATTAAAATAATACATTTGTTTTATAAGTACATGAAAATAAAGTCTTTAAGGTGCTGCGGCATTTAAATTGTGTGGGCCAATATCTTAATAGCTCTCCGGTAAGCGTCGATGCTGGAGGCTGGACTGAGGCGGGCCTCCATGATGATGATATTCCGGGAGCTGTTAATTCTTTCTCTCATTCCAGCCACCCTGGATCTTATAAGGGCTGCAAAACCGGAATCTCACCCCTCCGTGAACATACTGGAAGCGCTGCAGTATCTGGGGAGGCCAAACATTATGCGGAAGGCGTTATTGTACTGTACACGAAGTCTTTCCATACTACTCTTTTTAAAGTTTGCCCAGAGTTCGCAAGTGTACAATTCCGTAGTATGATACCGGAGGTATATATATATTATATTGACCGGTTAGTAGCCGAGTGGACAAACGGGTCGGGTTCTCCCACTGGCCTGCGTCGCGGGTTTGATCCTCTGCTGGCTAAGTTCCCCATCATTGCACAACCAACATTTTCTGCTTATAATTATTATAGTAGTAGGAGGAGGGCGCCAGTACATAATTAAATGAATTATCCGAGCTATAACATGGAATAAAGAATACACTCTAGAAGTGCCTTCGACTTAGATTTAAATGAAAGCCGGTTTTCCATTGACTTGGTACGCTTTGGTTCTAACCCCGGGAGAGCCAATATAGCAAATATAGCGATCTGTCTCTCTTACACTACCAACATCGTATATCGCCATTCCATTTTATCGAAAGGAATTGATGATGAAATAATTTTTGAATTCGAAATTTAAGACCCGAATGGACAGACTTTTGGATCACTAAACACGTCCACATCGCATTTCTTGTGTTCTTCTCTATTCTATGACAATATATCGGCGGTCCCAATGTAAGGTATCGATCGAATCCGTAATTTGCAAAGTTCGCAGGAGAGTGAAAACAAAGTTAGATTCGTCTTTCTATGCCTAATATGTTGCATGACAAATGTAATCTTCTATCTAAGTACATTTTATCTATTATATAAAGAAGAATGTCCCCGGGAATGAATGGCGGGCGGTGTTTGTTTGTTTCTTCTGTATACAAATCGTATTTTGTATACAGATTATTCAGAGCTAGATGATTTTTTACACACTCGACTTAACAAAAGGAAGGTCACTGTCTTAAAGCACAGTTTTGGTACTTTTGTGGGTGTAGGGGTAGGGATAGGGGTAGGGGGGGTGGGGGGGGTAGAGGTAAGGGTAGGGGTATTACATCACAACCATTCATTACCCCCGGAAACGCCGGACACTTCAGCTAGTAATGTGACTGATTAGGATTATTCATGCAAACGTTGATCCACGGGGAAGTTGGTGGAAGTACAAGTGTATAAATAATTGGTTGTACTTTCAAAGACCATGAAAAACCCCACAGTTATAAAGATGTTATAGTAAGTATATTACTTAAATACATAGTTATATTGGTCCATTATATAGGAAACATCATAGCTTCATTAGTATTTTGGGGTAATTTGCAGCCTTCAAGGATTTTTTTGCTTTACCGCGGCATTATGTTGGATTTGGAGTAGGCAAATTAGAGAATATTTCCCACTTTTAGTGAAAAACGTTTCTAACTTCCTCTATGTCTCTGGGTCTAGGTTACTCGTAACAATAGCTTGGGGAAGGTTATTGAAGAATGAAGTACTAATAATATAACCTTGTCAAATCTAATGGATAGTTCGATTTATCAAATCGTTCTTTTACTCTTGGCGAGGTACTACTGGTAACTATTATTAAGGCCATTGCTGGTATCGTTTTGTGTTTACGAATTTAGTATACGCATATGCATGGTGTCCGGAAAACAGCGGTACAAGCGAGAAACGGGTGAATCTATATTACTTAGAGAACCAAACAAAATTATATAACCTGATAACGCTTAGACGGATTTCAATTATAATAAACAGCGGATATTAACACTCTAGCTTCCGATTTTTTTTTTCAAATTTTACCTAAAAAATTCCAACTTCTGACTCGATTTACTCGAAAACGAAAGCTCAAATCAAAAAAGTTAAGTTTACCACAAAATCGTCTTCAATTGTTGATGTATGTTACTAGTTTTCCGCTTGTACCGCAAGTTTCCGAATACCATGTAAATATAAAGTTTATTTTAATTTTTTACAAATGCATTCTATAATAGGAAACCTTTTTTTCCCTTTCGATTGGTATATGTGAACATCACATTATCCAGACCGAAATTACATCGTACAAGAATCCTGGGTAAATTATCAATCAATAATAATACTCAATTAATAATTCCAGTTCAGGCACGGGGGCTCCATCGAAGCCATATTCAAGTTAGCCTCTCAGAAGCTGGGCGTACTGTATAGGGCTCCCAAATACTTTAATAGTACACAACTGATAACCCTGTATAAACAGCAAGTGCGCCCCACTGTTGAATTCTCTGGTCCAGAGCCCCAAAAATACCTGAAAAAACTGTTGAATCTGTGCAGAAACAGGAGGTCCGTTTGACAGATTCCCCCGTCTTAACAAATGGATTGAATCTTTAGAGTACAGGCGTCAGATGGGAATGCTTTCCTTGTTATACCGGTATTTCAATGGAATATGCTCTGAGGAGTCATTGATAGCGGATAGCGTCATTTCGGCATCGGTGCATAGTCGGGAAACACGCAACACGCCCGCCCAACATGTGTACACCGTTGACATTTGTCACATCATAACGGGTCGCTTCTACGACTCGCTTTCATATTCAACAATTCGCCTTTGGAACGATATGGCGGACCCTGTGCTTTCTCCCTCCTACAACATGGGTCTCTTCAAGACCCATGCTCACTCCTTCCTATCCACACAGCATTCTAAAAGATGACATAGGTCCTGAAGGAAATTATTTTTACCGGGCCTCCTGTATGGAGGATAAAAAAAACAGGAATTTAAGGGTCGCAGGCTCAAATCCCAGCGTTCATTAAAAAATCTTCAAAACGAAGTGTTATTTCACATATAATTAAAGTTTATTAATTGTTACTATGTTTAATTAGAACTCCATTTAATTATTTTTTAAATGAAATTTGTAATAAATTAAATTTAATAATGTTATTATTAAGTTCTGCGAGTATTTTTGTTTTTATTTAGTGTCACATCAGTTTCGGCGTTCAACGCCATTTTCACACTGTGGTTAGAAGATGACTTACTTATATGATTTTATTTACTCCCACCCAATTTTAATTTGGATAATGTTTAAAATGATTTATTACCGGTAAACCGATTTACTTTGAAAATATTTGTGATAATTATAAATTCTCAATTCTGTGAGGTATTTACAGTTGAAAGCTGTTTTCAAAACATGGAGTGTTTTAAAATGACGTGAATGCTATTTAAGTCAATGAATTTAATGTTTTTAGTAACTATCTGATATTTTAATTATATTCTTTAGCTTTCGTGAATATATTTATTCCCCGCTAAGTAAGTAAAACAATTTTTTTAACATATTCATGACACGTTCCAGGGTTGTAGATGAAGATACTGTCAGTATCACTCTGATTATCACGGTATTTTACAGCAACTCCCAGTCCCCCCTTTCTCCTTATCTTTCTTTTAGGCTTCTAATCAAAACGTCCATCAGGCCAATTCCAATGGCAGCCTTCCATGCATGAAACTAGAGTTTTTATTAAACTATATAACGGTCGGTAATAACCACTAGTAACAATAATACTGTGAACGAATGGTAACTCGGTAACTTGGTAAATGCGTGGGCCGAGTTAGGAAGTACAGAACGTGAAAATATCAGTTTCCCTGGGTCATTAACCACTATACAAGTACAACGTGTACAGTGCTCATTATTGTGCATAGGAGAAACGTAAATGGAATTAATATCTTCACGGAAGTATGGTGTTATTCACAAAACGAAATGTAGAAGAAACTGGAAGTTTATTTGATTGGCCTGTGAAATACTATTATTAGATTGATTGTATCCATCTATGAAATCTCTGTACTGTACCACTCATTACAAAATTTGAATTATTCATTCCTGAAAACAAGCAAAAATATATATAATTATTTTAATTATTTAAAAAGGCGCTATTTAACTAACTTACTAATTAACCATCATGCCGTTTCTCCGCAGAGGTAGGCAGATAGGACGGACGGACAAAAAACTCGATTTTGGCATACACTTCTTGCTTCATTCACATTCATACATTATCTTCTGCTATTAAGACTTCTGACATGGCCTGCCTCAAGTATTTGATACACTTGAACATACCATGTATTCCTCGGACGTCCCTTGTTTCTTCTTCCATTCAAATTCGCATCATATATTCTCCTTACACTCGTTTCTCCTTTCATTCGTTCTACATGCCCGAACCATCTAAGCGTCCCTTTCTTTATCTTGCTCATTACCCTCATATCAACCTTGCATCCTTTACGAATATAAACATTTTACACACGATCATAAACGGTTTTACTACACATTCGCCTCAGAGATCTGATTTATACAGCATTCAGTTTACGTTCATCCTTCCTCTGCCAGTTCCATGCCTCACTGCCATACATCAGGGTTGGTATCAGCACTCCACTTCGAACTGCTAGCTTCGCTTCTTTGGACAACTTTTTGTTTGCGCCTACTGCGTTCAGTCCTCCGTTAATGAAGTTTCCTGCATTAACCCTTCTATCAATATCCCTATCAGTCTCTCCATCTGTCGTAAACATACTTCCCAAATACACAAACTCATCTACCTGCTCCAAGTACTCTCTCGTACTCTCTCTTTGAAACACCACGACTTTAGACTTACTTACATTCATCATTAGCTTATTATTCATACATACTTCGTTCATCCGAGATACGAGGGACCGTAGATCTTCCATACTCTTAGCAATCAGCATGCAACAGGCAACGTACTTGCAGAAATTTAAATCGATCAAATTTGGTGATGAATCGGCATGATGGTTAGTAACTTAGTTTATCGTTGTGACAACTGTATCGGCGTTCAAAGCCATTTAGCTGCCACAATAATAAAAAAAAATTAAAATACTTCCAAAATTTAATAAAAACATCAATTACTTATATTAATTTATTCATACATACGGCACAACATGTGCCATTATCATAAAGGTAAGAACCGTGTAAATACCACAATAACAACGAAACAGAAAATACAAGTTTAACTAACATAAAATGAACAATTAAAAAATATGAAAATGAATACAGTCTCTATAAAAACGTGTAAAGTATGAAGAAGTATTAAGTGTACATAGAAAATAGTATAAACATGAATAGAGCATAAAAAAGTACGAAGTATAAAAAAGTACGAAGTATAAAAAAGTACGAAGTATAAAAAAGTACGAAGTATAAAAAAGTACGAAGTATAAAAAAATATAAATTGTACAATTATGAAAATAAAGATATGAAGTATGACAACTTGTAAAAACATTAAGTATAAAAAATCAAAGTTTAAAAATATAAAGTAAAGAATCTTCTTAAGTATAAAAGCTCTTAAGGGGAACGGTTTGGTTCATGCAAAACTGTATTTTGGATTTGAGGCCAAAATTCTCACCCAAACCGTTTTTTTATTTTTTTTTTATATCAAAAGGTATAGCAAATATCTAGTACGGGTTAGAAGTATTTTATTTATTTATGTTTTAAATAAATAATTTAAAGAAATAAATTGGCAAAGTTGTCCCTAAAATCGTGAAAAATTTATTTCTTTAATGTCTTATATTTCATAATTTAAAACATAAAAAAATAGAATACTTCTAATTCGTACTAGATATTTACTATACCTTTAATTTAAAAACGAAGATCATTCATTTTGGGTGGTTATTCTGGCCACAAATCCAAAATTAAGTATTGTATGAAACAGGCCGCGGAGCCGTTCCTCTTAAATACAAAAAAAAGTAAAAGAAAACGTAAAAATATAATGTATTGTATTGTTAATATATAATGTATAAAGATTCTTAAGAATACAAAGTATGGAAACTAATAAAAATATAAAGTATGACAACTTGTAAAAACATAAGTGTAAAAGCTCTAAAAAATAACTACTTATAGAAACTCATAAAAATATGAAGCATCACTTGTAGAAATATATAAGTATAAAAACATGTCAAAATGTAAAGTACGACAACTTGTAAAAATATTAAGTATAAAAGTTCATAAGTATTAAAAAATATATATTAGAACATGTAAAAATATAAAGTATGACAACTTGTAAATATAAAGTCTAAAAACTTGTAAGAATATAAAGTGTCGAAACTTTAAAAGTATAAGATGTAAAATAATATAATGCTTCTATATTTTATTAAATTATTTATGAGGTACATTGCAGTACACTGCCTGTACTTACGTGGGTGAAACAGTGTTAAACATCTTTATAACATGAGCTCTTCTTCCTCTTGAGAATCCTACGTGCCTAAGGTCATGACAATAATAACTGCAACATCGAGTCACATGTCGCCATGGGTACCTAGTGGGTAGCACATACCAGTGGCGTGCATTGCTCTTAACTAGGCACCTGAATACTTCGCGAGTGCGATAACGCAATTTTCACGAGAATAACGTGAATTTTGAATTTTTCGTATTTTCACGAGATATTCTGGTATTTTAAAGTCAGAACGGAATGCACGTTTTAAATATTTCATTTTATGTGGTATTTATAAGCTTGAATAGCCACAAAATGGAACACAGCTCTCTTCATGTCGAAAACGACGCGTGCTGTTATTATTTTAACTAAAAAAATGAAGAATTTTGGTTGGAAAATACCAAAAACGGCTATAACACCACTTTTGTTAAAAAATATCCTCAATTTCTCAAAAACGAAGAGAGAATTTCCCCAAAAATAACGCGATTTTCACAAAAACAGCGAATTTCGATAAAATAACTTGAATTTCACCGAAAAAGAACACCATTTTTCCCAAAAAAGAATGCGAATTTTACAGGTCCATTGGTAGGCTGTGTATAGTCTTTCTATATTGGGTAGGAATTGTGCATTAAACATTTTAAAATGACGATGACATTTATTTATTTTCGTTTATTAATAGACCGAAACCAAAAAAAAACCTTTTTTTTTACTTTGCCTGTATCACAAATGATCGTATAAATATCCTTACCAAATTCGTGAAAAAAAACGTTTGTTTAAAAACTGGTTATTATTTTTTAAAACCTTTTAATAAAATTTATATGCTTCTTTTTTATTAGGGTAACACAGCTTTTCAGCATTTATGGACTGCACGCCACTGCAATACATACAACATATGCATCTGCATCTGCATCTGACCCACATACCGCAACAGGCGACATAAACAACATCACACATGAGTCTTGTTTATATCAACATATTGTTACTCCTGGTGACGAGGTTCGTCCTCATCTTGTAATTGTAAATGTAGAGGAAACAGCAAAACTAATCAGTTTTGCGGTTTGCGTCGATTTTTAGATTGAGAGATTGTAAGGATGTGAGATTATCAGGCTGACAGATTGTTAGATTTTCAGGTGGACAGGTGGTCAGATTGTTAGTTTTCCAGAATGTCTAATTGTCAGGTGGACAGATGGTCAGATTGTTAGTTTTCCAGAATGTCAGATTGTCAGGTGGACAGGTGGTCAGATTGTTAGTTTTCCAGAATGTCAGATTGTCAGGTGGACAGGTGGTCAGATTGATTGTTTTCCAGAATGTCAGATTGTCAGGTGGACAGGTGGTCAGATTGATAGTTTTCCAAAATGTCAGATTGTCAGGTGGACAGGTGGTCAGATTGTTAGTTTTCCAGAATGTCAGATTGTCAGGTGGACAGGTGGTCAGATTGATTGTTTTCCAGAATATCAGATTGTCAGGTGGACAGGTGGTCAGATTGTTAGTTTTCCAGAATGTCAGATTGTCAGGTGGACAGGTGGTCAGATTGATTGTTTTCCAGAATGTCAGATTGTCAGGTGGACAGGTGGTCAGATTGTTATTTTTCCAGAATGTCAGATTGTCAGGTGGACAGGTGGTCAGATTGTTAGTTTACCAGAATGTCAGATTGTCAGGAGGACAGGTGGAAAGATTGTTATTTTGCCAGAATGTCAGATTGTCAGGCGGACAGGTGGTCAGATTGTTAGTTTTCCAGAATGTCAGAGCGTTTGATTATTATCAGGTTATCGGTAGATATGTTAGATTGTTAGATTAAAAGGCGGTTTGATTGATAGATTGACAAATTGTTAAAATGTCAAAGAGTCTGTTTGTTGGAGAGTCAGATTGTCAGATTGTCAGATAGTGTCATTCTCAGATTGTCTTTATTTTACATTAACTCCACACTCCTGTGAAAATAATTTCCCTCGGTGCTCATGTCATCTTTAAGGTTCCTGTTTGGAGGATCAGATTGCCAAATTCTTACATTATAAACTTTTTAAATTATGGTATTGTTATATTGATAGGTTGTCAGATTATTAGAATGATATTTGTCAGAATGTTAGATTTCGTATTAGCAAATTGTCAGTTTTTTTTAATGTGATTACCGCACAAGAATCCCGACCGTCTGGAGCCAGTGAGACTGACATCCCAATTGGAGCAAGTTTGTGAGGCTGAAGGTAGTGGGAAGAGGATGGAGATGGGAAAAGGAAGGTGTGAAGAAAAGTCCTGACTATTCAGATCTGGTCACCAAACAACAGCTAAAGCCATTTCAAGCAACGTTTCGATTCTGAATGGTAGTCTCTAACCAGGGAGATACTGAAAGTATCTTCCACTTGTCAGATTGCCAGATTTTCAGATTTCAAGCTGTCAGATTTCAAAGTGAAAGATTTAAAATCGTTAGATTTCAATTGTCAGATTGTCATACTTCTGACACTAGCCCTGATGTATGGCAGTGAGGAATGTATAGTATGTACTGGCAAAGAACGGATAGAAATAAATTGAATGCTGTAGAAACGAGATATGTAGTAAAAAGTAAAACCATGTACGATTGATCGATGAATGTACATAAAGCGTTATGTGGCGGGAATTAAATATGAACAGCTTATACTTCAAAAATAATCCATACACATCTTCACTTCTTTCATCATTGCAATGATAGATGCACACAAAAAGTACGTAAATATCTAGCGATGCATCTTGCCAAGCAGAGGTCAGTCGCCGTGACAATGGACACATACAAATGAGTTGAGATGACGCACGATGACGCACAGTCTGAAAGACGCCGCGAGCTTCTGAAGCTAAAGTGCCCGTTGAACCTTGGCGCGATTACAGCACGCACTATTCGTGGAACGGAACTACTAAATGCGAAGACCTCAGAGGTCACGCGTTTAGATGCGCGTGACAATGTGGATTTGTTTAGGTCACAATCGGTTAGAGGTCATTCTTATTGCAATGCAATATGTTTTCTTTGTGCGATTTTTTAAAACTATGTTCACGAACACTACACAAGACAACATAATAAATTGTACACGAATACAGTAAAGACTGAAAGTGGTAAAGGAAACATGTAATATATAATGTAAGTATTCAAATAGGTTAAGAATAATATGTATGCACGTAGTTAATTAATATAATACTTATATAATTAAGTTAAAAAAGTGAAATAATTATCCATTTATTTTAACTAAATAAAATATATAAAAAAAAATTAAAATAAAATTTTGCAAAATTGGATCTTCTCGTTTTCTACTGTGTTCTGCCGACACCCGAGTGAAAACAATCGATTTATTAGATACATGCTACAAAAGGCATCCAAATAGATGAATAATACAAGGAAACGATAAAATAAAATGAATAAAACATAGCAGAATGTAATAATAACAATATAATATTTTAAAAATTAATAATAGCTACTTTGTTTAAAACCAATGTATTTAATATGTAAATATCTACATGTTTCGGGAGCAAAATTTCCCTCTTCAGGTAAACAATTTACCTATTACTTATCCTGAAGAGGGGAGCTTCGCTCCTTTTTCGCACCTGTTTAAAAAATTTCGCACCTGTTTAAGATTGATATAAACATTTATTTTTTATTTATTATTATTTTTTATTTTTAAATTATATGGGCTTACCATTTAACAAGATCAAACCAGAAATAAAACTTTTCCCTACCCCTCCTACGTATGTTTTACAAAATATTAAAAACTTGAAGATAATTTTAAAAAGTGGAGAAAAATAATTGCTACGCTTTATTGCTTCCTTTTTTTTCTAAATAAACTTAACCAAAGTTTTGTAATCCGCATTTAAAAAAACATTAATGTTAGTGTTTTTAAAAAAATTAAACTACAACCTATTCTTTTTTTACTCGGCATTTTAAAGAAAAATTTTCAAAATAATTTTTGAAGATGGTCAACATTTAAAAATATTTTGTAAAACATACGCTTATATATTCTCTTTAAAAACATTACATTTATCATATAGAGTAATAATATTATCATTATTTCGATATATTAAATAATCCCTCTCCGACATTCCCCCCCCCCCCCCTTAATATATTTAATAAACATAATGAAAGCAGCATTGAGCAGTGGCTAATAATAATCATTAACGAGACATGTTATTTTATGTGCATTATGTATTTGTGCAGTGGGTGCATACTGCATACAGCATGCAAGTGGGTACCTTGACCAGGGTTACATTGATTGACTTTGATGCAGCCACTTCCTGGGAGTTGACTTTGCGGTTGTTGGTCATGATCTGTAGTAGGAAGCAGTTGTAACCATTGCTTGTACTAGGGACAGTAACTCAAGAGTCACGATTGAACACACGTAGCATAAAATATGTATAAAAATATAAATATGTTTCAAATTTTTTAATTATTTTTATTAAGATTTAAAAAACTGATTGTAATATTTAATCATTGAAGAAAATAATATTAACATAACCTAAATGCAAGATGAAATCGGAAAAAAACAACAGAAAATAAAAAGATTTCAGTCGCATCTGGGACTCGAACCCATGACCTCTGCCTTTCCGGGGCAACCGCTTTACCAACTTAGCTAATGAGACCATTTCAATTTATGTCATCTTCATCGATATCATATCTGAAATTCGAGATTTGTTAATATTAAAAGGCAGAGGTCCTGGAAATATTTTTATTTTCTGTTGTTTTTTTCCGGTTTCATCTTTCATTTAGGTTACGTTAATATTATTTTCTTCAATGATTACATGTTTTTAAAGCTGTTATTTTTTCTACGGCCCTCCCCTCAGTAGCGGTTAAATTCACGTTAAAGCATACGCAAAACTGAACAAACATTAAAAAAAATACAGCCTATTTAGAGCGAATTAAAAAATACAAGTTCTTTGTTTTTAATTACTGGCAATACTGGCTTTGCGCACTATTTTTTTCGGTCGATTCTAGCTTCTTCGTTCAGGAGGTACCCATGTTTAATCTCTATTTCCGCACCCTTTAAAATGTTTTTTCAATTCTATGTTTTGAATGTGTGTTTTCAGAGTTTAATCGTAATTTAAAAAAAAAAATTATTATGTATGTAAATATTGCATATGAATATGACTTGTGTAATGAATACAATAAACTATAAGTATAAAGCAAATTATATAAAGAGTATGTAAATATAATTAAAATAATACAAGAATAAAGTCACAGTATTCACAGTCCTCCACATTAGGGTATCCTGTTCTGAGGCAGCCTGCACTTTTTGTATTTTTTTTGTTGTTGTTCTAAGTATCTCAATATAATTAATAACTATTAATTAATTTGTCATTTTGTAAATGAAATACATCCCTCGAGGCGTAATGTTGTTTCAAATTAACATAGCGAAAACTTCTAAAGTACTAAAAAATACAACATTTCAGTTTTTTTTTGTCGATTTACAGCTTAGATCTTTGATTTTATCTCAGATTGGGCAACGCTTTTTAAAGAATTTTCTCGCTAATATGGAGGATCGTCAAAGCAAACTGGTGCTGTGCACAACTGTGCCTTCATCATGGCAAGATAACAAACCAATTATTTTTAACCGTATTTTGGGCTATATACACTTCTAAGTATATACAGGATGTGTCAGGACGTACCCGACAAACTTCAACCAGTGATTCCTGATTTTATTTGGGGTAGAAACTGTGAATGATATTTTGGTCTCAGCAGACCGATTTTTTCACTTCAATAATTATAAATGAAATAAGAATTTGTCAAGTAGTGGAACAATTAAGATGTTTAAATAGCAATAATTTTTCAGAGTTTGCCAATCATCTCATTTCAATCGATCATATTTTTAATAAAGATACATGTGTTTAAATTCTTCACCGTATTAATAGGCAAAAAATATATAATTTAGAAGCACTGGAAACTAAACAAAATATGTAAACATTATTTCTATTATATTGAATAACCAAGTAAATTAATCTTCCAGATATTTTTCCAATGAACCGCTCAATTCCTCCTGAAAACCCCCTAATTACCCTTTCCCCTTTGGTCGCCTCCCACTCCAATGCCTAAATATTCATCTTTGTCATGATTTTGTATCTTATGTTTTTAATATAGTCCTGACGAAGAAAGCATACTTCCGAAACCGATCGATAAATAGAATAAATTGAAGTGGTTCAAAACAAATGTATGTGTTTAGAAATAAATTACTTTGTAAACACCACTTTTTTAATATATAAAAATCAACATGTTTCAAAAGCAAAACTTTCCTCATCGGGGCATACAGAATTCCAAATAATATTTATGCCAAGTATAGACAAATGATAAACATAGAACACAATAATGTAAGAATAAACAAATTGCAATCAAAATTAATCAAAAATGTTAATAAAAAAATTATTATGAAACATTGAATAACAAATTTATATTTGAAATCAAAAAATAAATTATTTTTATTATTAATATTTATGGGAAAATAAATTCAAGAAACAGCTATTTAAAAAAAAATGATTATTAATTATACTTAATTGACAATTAACACTTTTCTAATTTTAAAATTTTAAAATTTGTCTAATTGTAAACCGGTTGTATTTGTATGTATGAAATCTTTATTTATTTCAAAAGAATGATATGTTTCCAAAATATAGTTGGCAAAATCAGAATCTTACAGTATTAATGTCCTAGAGTCCTATGTTAATCGCTGTGCCGATGCGAGTAGTAGAAATGTTAATTTCCCCGCATACGCAAAAGAGCCTGCAATTCAATTCGTACCATGATGAACATACTCTGTCCTTTTTACGTGTGTTCAAAATTGCTCTCTTTTATCAGCGCGGGGTGCAACCCGCTGAAGAGGGTTTCAATCTGCTAGTAATAATCACCTTGTGTTCCTTAATTAAAATTTCTTGAAGTTTTACCTATATAAAAAAGTTGTAACCTTTACAAATAAATTTATGTACCCCCGATCTATTTAAAATATCATCTTTATTCTTGTTATGTGTTTATATTATAATTTTGGAAAGCCACGAAGGCAATGCTTTTTACGAGTATGTAAAAATATGTCCTTTAGACGTAAAGTTATAATTTATTTATTTATTGTAAGAAACAAACAGCTTTTTATACAGATTTATATAAAAGGAAGTTTTACAAAAGGTAAGCCAACAAAGTTTCTTATGTTAAAAGTGGTTAAGTAAATATGTTTTATTACAAAAAAAAAAAAGTAAGGGAGGAGAGGAAGAGGAAGATAGGATCGGGACAGGAGATGCTCTCGATACATTTTATAGTCGTGTATCAATTTGTGGTCGTACGGGTTACTGCGGTTCGATATTTTGAAAGGGTATTGTGAAGAATGTCGATATTGTGAATATTGCGCACAAAATCCGGGGAATTGGAGAATTTATTTATTATTAATTTTATAAGATATTTATAATAAGTAAATATACGTAAAAAAAGCTATGTGGTGAACCAGTCATAAATTACTTGGGGGTTTTATACCCGTGTAACCGTGTTTATTTAGAGCTATTTCGCTATAAAAATGCTAAACACATCTCAGGAACATATATAACAACAATATCATCTCTGCCTAACTGACCTACGGTCATCAACATTATGTATTTCCAATCTGCATAACAGGAAGAACCTTCTATTCGCACTACTCACCTACATTATCAGTGAGTGAAGAGGCGAATCAACCTTGATAAGTATTACTTGTGGAAGTAGAGCCAATTCCGACTACGTAACTACTTGTTGAAATTAAATCCATCACGAGCGAGGCCTTACTTACTACGGAGATAATAATTATGGTGTATTATCTCTTCGGATTTTCTGTGCTCCTGGTTGAGAAATATGTAAATTTAGTATTTTAAGCCCGTTTGCAACGCTACTGGCTGCTGACAGCTGTCACGGGGACCTCGGACTGCCCCCAAAAACGTTGGCCGAAGTGACGTCATTAACGCCCTCCACACAAATATAAAACGTATTGTTTTGGCGATAAATCAGTAATGGCGTGTTTTTTAAATTGTTTTTTTTTTACTGTAACTCCACACAGGAGACCCTGAAGGAAATAATTTCCCTCAAGGCCTATATCATCTTTGGGGATGCTGTGTGGAGAATGTATTTGTCAACGTAAAAAAGTATTTAAAATACCGTCCTTATCGTTTAAAAAAAATATACAGTAAACAAAAATGTGTATTTAGTTATGTCATTTACTAGCTTACAACACCTTGCTCGAGATTTTTTTTTTTTTTAACACAGTTATGAACTGAATTCATGCTTGTCGTTTGGGTGCATAATTGATTGAATGACTTGTGACGATTATTACTATCTCTGAACAAAGAAACATTCATTGGAAAATTTTATTTAATTCCAAAATTTTTTTTTTCAAAACATTTAATAAAGTTCTTAAGTAGGTACCTACTCGTGTTTTCCATTTTTTAAATATTCTACCCAAGCAAACTTTCTTCTTTTCAATGTGTTGTCTGTGGCTAACCAGAGTGGTATATCTATGGGCTAACCTCAATACAACACGGTAGGTTCAATGTTTTTCATACTAATTTTAAAACGTTATTCCAAACCTTCCCGGCATTATTAAGAACAAACTGTGCTATTTTCAGCGAAATCGTTCGAGTGATTTTCGATAAAATCGAGAACAGACAGACAAACGTTCATTTTCATACATAGAGAAGAGATTAGTCATAATTGTACCATTTATACAGCGTACCTGCAATGCCTAAAACCCTGTAAATGCGTCAAAGGATCGAAATAACAGATTTTTTTTAATCAATCGTATTTAGCAGTTGAGTGCATTGCTCTATGACCAAAGGGAAGCTGTGTGTAAGTTTTCAAGTTCGGGTATGAATTGTGCATCGAATACTCTTTGAATTATGAAATTGTCTATTTTACTGTTATCTTCCAATGTTATGGCCAACTGAATAAATAATCCACCAAGTTCCTTACTAAATTCATTAAAAAATATGCTTCGAAATTAGTTGTGTTTTTCATCAATAATTTATTTTTATGATTCATTTTTCCTAGGATAAGCACACCTTTTAGATTTAAAAAAATAAAACAATAACTTTGTGTACATCACTTTTATTTATACTTTAGCCGACCGGGTTTCGCTACTACCGTAGCTTCTTCGAAACCCGGTAGGCTAAAGTATAAATAAAAGTGATGTAAACAAAGTTATTGTTTTATTTTTTTAAATTATAATGTCATATCACCAAGTTACCGCTTTATATGAAAATACACCTTTTAGACTTCGTGGACTTCGGGCCACTGGTAAAAACCGATAAAAATAGATAAATTAGAAGCACTTAAAATATTAATTCCAGTATATTGAATAACAAAGTAAATTTATCTTAAAGTCCTATTCTAGATATTTTTTTTCCAGTGGACCGCTCAGTTGCTCCTGAGAAACCCCTAATTACACTGACATGACGGGGTCATTGGGGTTCAGTAGAAAACAGGTAACTTAGTTGAGTGTCAAGTTTTTTATTAGTTCACAATATAAAACACATTCTTTACAAGTAGGTATTGCGGGTTTCACTTATTACACGAAAACTATTTCTATGGGTAATCTGCACACGGTCCAGTGGGGAGATTACCAGTCGTCTCGATGTTGGTGTTGAAAGCCTAGGAGAGCAGGTGGTACCTCCGGTAGGGGGAGGTTTTGGTGCCGGGCGGACACACGGTTCGGCTTCCGCTTGACGACCGGCTTCAGATGGTTCAAGAGGATGATCAGCAGGATGCCAGAGGCGCTCGACTGCTGTCTGGTGGTGATTCCTACGGCTGTGGGTATACGCTTTGATGGGATCACGGCGCTGAAGGGCAGGAGAGGAAAGGCCCTCGACTGCACTCGAACGATGGGCGTTGTTGTTCGGCGGTTCCTGCCGAGTCGGTCGGTATTTCTTCCCACAGCGTTTCGTGCTGGGGAGGTAAGGGGCCCGCTTGCTTTGTAGGAGACGGAAGTCTCGACTACGACAACTGACCGGACGGTCTCCACTGACTCGGCTGTCTCCACTAATTTTGCTTCGGCCAAAATCTGCCTTTTTAATCATAT
This sequence comes from Halesus radiatus, assembly GCA_022606495.2. NCBI lineage: Eukaryota > Metazoa > Arthropoda > Insecta > Trichoptera > Limnephilidae > Halesus > Halesus radiatus. The sequence goes on from JAHDVE020007705.1 coordinate 41,605, forward strand.
CCGAACTCTTCTTCGGGTTCCTTCGTGAACTCCGAACTGTGATTCGGTGGCTTTTAATTAGTTCGCTGTTGCCGACCAAGTTAATCCCCTTAACTACTCGCTTCATCTGGCGACTGTAAAATTCCCGTAATTTGAATCCGGGCGTTTGTACATTAGCCGCAGGTAGACAGACCTCGGGTACCGTATTCGGGATAAGGATAGCTCGGTGTTTCCCGTACTTATGAATTGTACCAACACCTTCCTCTTTGGTCGCCTCCCTCTCCAACGCCTAAATATTCATGTATGTCTGCCATTATTTTATATCTTATTTTAGCTTTAATATAGAAGCCGGTCAATCAAAATATTAAATTGAAGTGGTTTAAAACAAATTTATGTGTTTATATTATAATTATATCAAAATAAATGCTTTTTACGAATACGTAAAAATATGTCGTTTAGACATAACATTATAATAATTAAATGTGTACAAAAAACGATGTAGTAAAATAGCCATAGATTTTATTACCATGGTTTAAAATATACGTAGTTATGCAGAAAGCGTCCGACCCAAAAATAGCCAAAATCGCCTTTTTCATATTTTCCTACGGATAAACGCGAGATCTTAACATGCTAAAAACATCCAAGCTCCAAATGCATAACAATATTTTAAAGAAAAACTGATAAACACAAATACCGTAATATGCTTTTGTGTTGTCAAATTTTCATTTAATTTTTCTCATCTTCATATTTTTGGGTTGGATGCTTTCTGCATAACTACGTATATTTAAAACCATGATAAATACCAATGGCAGTAAATAGGAAGTGTGTTGCGTGAGCATCGATCATCAATCTAGGTACCATAATTAACATTATATTTATATTAATTAACATTATATTTATATTAATTAACATTATATTTAACATCATATTTACAGTATAACATCTCTTTGCTATTTGTGTGCTCCTTACTATGAAAAATATAAAGAAGATTATATAATCAGTTTTGACACGTGTGGGAACGGTTATGTTTCCTTAAAACGAATTAGAATTTGGTTATATTCATACAAATACAATATGGTAATTTATAATTATTTTGTAATCATAGATATTTTTTAATTATGTGGTTACCTTGGGCGTAGAGATATTACGGTTATTAATTAATAATTTACTATTGTACTCTTCGCCCGATCGAGTAATGGTAATAGGTGATGATAATATTAATTGTTGGACGGTCTCCGTGGTTGAGTGGTTACGATCCTTGGCTACGACTCCGGAGGTCGCGGGTTCAAATCCCGACGCACGCAAGTAAATTTTGTTTGATTTATTTGTGTTATTTCACAATTTATTCATTTAAAATAATGTGTAATATATTTGCGGCACGTTCCAGAGCGGTAGATATATAGCGGTTACCGGATCTGAATAGCCAGGTACTTCCCCACGTTCCTCTCACCCATCTCCTTTCCCTTCTCAATACCTTCAGTCCCACAACATACCCTAATTGGGGATGACACAGTCTCACTGGTTGCAGACGGTTGGGAGCAGTTGGGACTCCATAAAAAAAAACTAATAATGGTATCGAAAACAAAACAGATTTTAAAATGACACCACAGATAGACAACAAAGTAGAAAATCGATAATTTTACCGATGTGCGATACCATGAAAAATACAATATTACCAAGAGACTTTCAGTCGGTTTAAAACTGTATTTTGCTTTCGTAAATGTTATTTTAATATAGGTAATATATAAAACGTGTACATTATACTCGTATACAGCATGTAGGTAAGTTTAAAAATGTCCTCTAATATAAATTATTATTGGTAAGTATCCATCGCCAATGTTGGAATGTTCAAAGATATCTGATAGACTGTTTAGCACTCTGTCTGTCCCTCTTACACTGTCTGATATTGTATATCGCCATTCCATTTGATCGAAATGAAAATTTCGTAATGAAGATAAAACGAATTTCTCTACTTGAATTTTAAAAAAACAATGGCCAGACTTTTTAATCATGATACACGCCAACACCGCATTTCTTGTGTATTTCTATATTCTATGGAAGATACTATTATGTATCACTTACAGATGGAATGTGGCATTGATAAATCTGTAAAAGAATGGTTAAAAAAGTATGTTTACGGATCTTTAGGTTTCTAAAATGCTATAAACGATCATATTGAACAGTTTAAAAAAAAGGCTTAAGCATTGCAAAGTTCTTCGCCATACCCCACACAAATATTTTGCATTATATGACATATCGTCGATCCAATGCCAAAGTCGCGAATCTGCAAAAACATCACCTCGAGAAATTGAGGATTGAAGTTTGAAGTAAACTGTCATCAAAAATCGATGAATTTGGTTAACAACCCAACTTTACATGCTTTAATATCCATCAAATCCATAGATATGTTCGATATTAACGCAAATCGTTTATTGACACCCGATCAAGTACCTCAAACATCAGTATTTCAAAATTATGCTTTTGCAGATTCGCGACTGGCATTGAACCGACGTTGTATGTATGATCACAACTTGATTTACCCCAGTCATTTGGAACCCCCTATATCAAACCTATATTATCCTTATTGAAAACATACAAAAGAAATTAAAAAAAATTGTCATATCGCTTCAGTAATCGTAATCACCAATTTATTTCCATTGCTCTCTATAAACGTAGAAAAATCACTGATTCGTTATTCTTAAACAGAATTGTGAACTGTCTTGTTGATTCATCATATATCTTAGAAAGGGTTTCAATTCGTTACCCTGAATTCTACACCAGATCGAACGATTTATTTATTTATTTATTTATTTATTTTATTTTATTTTATTTTATTATTTTTTTTTATTTTTTTATTGTATAATATTAATTATATACAGTGGGAACTTATACCCGCTAAGCCACTGCAAGTAGCTTGTCAGCAGGAGTTTATTTCAACAATATAATATAATACAACAATAAATTACAATCATCATACAAATGTAGGGCAAAAATTATTATATTTAAGCGCATGCATCTTGTGCTGTACATAAGTTGAAAAAAAAAAAATTAAAGAGAAAAAATAATGGTAAAAGCATTACAGATTTGTTATTGAGATACTAGAGTCCAATCTTATAACACCGATTTAAATAATATTATAAAAATGTCAATATCATAAAAAATATCAAAATTATAAAAGTACCAATATTATAAAAGTATCAATATTATAAAAATATCAATATTATAAAAACATCAATACTTTTTAAAATATCAACATTATAAAAACATTCATATTACAAAAATATAACTATTACGTAAATATCAGAAATATCAAAGCATCTGTAAGTATTAAATAGATTAAGAAATAAAAATTTAAAAAATATATACATAAAACAGCAGTACAGGTTGGTTACAATGAGGATAGACTTAAATATAATAGTAACACCGTAACAGTAAGTACACCAGATATCTAGGAGCTATACAACCAAGGAGACCGTCATATTTGTTACCATCAATACACAAGGTTACTTTCCAAAAGCCAACACTTTAACATCGGTGAGAATTTCATCATAGGACAATTGTTTTTAAATTCGTACGGCAATTTGTTAAATATAAATGGTACAATATATTCAAGGGTTCGTTGACCATATTTATTTTGAAATATTGGCACTATCATTCCTATATTTTGTGTGAAACGTGTATTGTATACATGATCCCACCACTGCCTTATAAGGACTTTCAGATATATGTTGCAGTAGAACTTTTTGCCACAAAAGACCACGAACAGGTAATACATTAATTGATTTGTACATGATATCAGTGTCTCGCCTTTGCTTAAAAACTGTTTTACTTACTAGCAATTTTACCATGGCGTTTTGAATCAGCTGTAAATGTTTTATGTTGGTCTTACAGGAGTGTCCCCAAGAAGTTATACCATACCTTATAGTCGATTCTGCTAGAGACAAATAAATTAGTTTCATAGTTTTTATAGGCACGTATAATTTTATCTTGTGGAGTCTTCCTACAATGGCTCGAAGTCGCTTACAGAGGTGGGAAATTTGTACGTCCCATTTCATATTACAATCCACCGTAACACCTAGATACACGTACTGGTTGACTAATTCGATACTTGTACACGCACAGGGCTGTTTGGTATTATTGTGAATGCAATTAAATGAATGGGATATGATTACAGGTGCCTCTCTGTACCTTGCATGCGGGGATCTTATATGCATCAATTTCGTTTTTTTAGCATTGATTATTAGACCAGAGTCGTGTGACCATTTTAATAAAGAAATAAAGTCTACCTGTAACAATTTTATTGCAGTATCCAAATTTTCATGGGATATTATAAGTGCTTTATCATCAGCATATACATAATGTTTAACAAACGAGAATATTTTGTTCATAAGTGATACAAAGATAATATAGAGCGTTGGACCTAAAATTGACCCTTGTGGAACTCCTGTTTTGACATTTCTTCTTTTACTAAATTTGTCTGATATTTTTACCTGGATTTGGCGGTTGGTTAGGAAGTTTTTGAATAGTTTGAGAAAGTTTCCTCTTACCCCTATTGCCTCCAAAATATTTAACAATTTCATCCGGTCTATAGTATCAAATGCCTTTGAATTGTCTATAAACAGTACCAAAACATGTCTTTTATTATTCAGTTCATTATTTATATAGTTAGAGAAATCCTGAAGTAACATTTCAGTACTTTTTTTTTGAAAACCAAATTGATTAGGATCTATTAAAGAAAAGCACTCCAAGTATTTGGTTAGTTTTAAAGATATGTATTTTTCAAGAATCTTTTCTAGAGCGGGTAATATACTAATCGGTCTATAGTTTTCTATATCAGTATGTTTCCCATTTTTGTAAATAGGTCTGATAATACTACATTTGAGTTCATCTGGTATCACAGCTTGTGTTAAAAGTGTGTTGATCAGATGGGTTAATATAGGACCCAAAATATCTATGTGTCTTTTTATGTCAAACATTCGGATATTATCTATGCCAGGGGGACTTTGAATTTTTGAGAAGTTTGACTATACTCAGTATGTCTGCGAGTGATGCTCGTGGTATATACAAACTTTGCGGTGACTCTATCGGGACAATATTTGACGCCTTAAAATCACATTTATGAACCATTGAGGCTATGTTATCTGAAAAATAATTAACAAATTGGTTTGTAACATTTTCCGCAGATTGATTTTTTAACATAAACCTACTAATTACATCGTCACAGTTACTCTTTGTCCTACGTCCTAGAATTTTATTTATTTCATCCCATGTTTTTTGATATCTGAAAAATTATTCTTAAATTTATCATTGAAAAAGGTTGTTTTACTTTTTATTATTAATTTAGTAACAAAATTACGAAAATATTTGTATTGTTTTTCATAAATTGCATTTGTTGGGGAACTTTTCCACCGCTTAAATAAAGAATCTCGTTTTTTAATGTGTGATAGAATATCTTCTGTCATCCATTCTTTTATAATCCAAGGTCTTGCATTGGGTTTTGCATCTATAAATATTTTACTATTTTCATATACTTCGTTAAACTTGCTTTTTATTTGACTATATAAATTATTGCAATCATTTGTCTGAAGCAAAGCATTCCAGTTATAATTTCTAATTGAAAAATCTATTCGTTTTTGAGGTAAAATTGAGACTTTCCGCCCTTTATTTGTAGGCCGTTTATTAGTTTTATAGTACGGAATGTTCACAGCTGTTGCAAAGTGGTCTGCAATGATGAAGTCACAAATACATGCGTAGAGTATGTCAGTTTCTTTGTGTTTGCTATTATATCTAACAAAAATATGATCCAAACATGTTCGTGTCATTTTACTATTTGCTATAGCTTCCCTTGTAACGTCGTTTATACATTTTGTAAAATAGTTATTTGAAAGAGTATTTTCATAGTGAATAATCACAGGATCTATATAATTTAACAAATCAATATTTATGTCACCAAATATTAGCATATTTTCATTAGGGTTTGAACATTTTGTCAATATTGATGAAAGTTCATTGATAAATGATTGTTTACTAAGATTTGGTGGTCTATATTTTGCTAGTACATTGAGTATAGAATTATTTGGTAATGTTATTATACAGGAAATATTCTCGAACAACTTTGTTTCAAGTAAATTTTGGGTGAAAGGTAAAGTATCCCGAATATACAAGGTTATACCCCCTCCAGATTTGGATGTGCGACAGTAACTAATGCTACTGTAACCGGGAATTTCGAAAAGACAATTATGTTCCCTTTTTATTGAAGTTTCACAAAGCATTAGGATATCTATATTATTCCAACAATTTTGGAGGTTAGCATGTAAAACATCCCAGTATTTAGATATGGATCGAATGTTTAGTTGAACGCAAGTAAAATTACCTATATTATGGCCAATTTTATGTTCTTCCGTCCACTATTTCAAGTCATTAGTCCTCGTGTAGATAACATCACCGTCGTCATCAATGTATTTATACGCCATAATCGATGGTGGCAAAGTCCTTGGAAAGAGCAGCCTTATAAGCTGGGCAGGTGTCCTTGTCTCCAGTCGAATGTCCAGCGGGCTTGCCAAACCTGGTACAGGTGGCACATACTGGCTTGGCGGCAGCTTTTGGGCAATCTGTCCTGGCATGACCTTCACCTGCACAATGTTCACATCTTTGCTGGTCCTTGCAGAACTTGAAGGAATGTCCGATCATTTGGCACTTGGAACACACTGTAAGCCCAATAAAGTCACGAACGCGGCACACATTCCAGTCAACAAAGACCTTTCCTTGCTTCACCAGCACGTGACGTAGATGGGCAGGCACCTCGTAGACCCGGTGGCATGTCGATCCTGTCCGAGCACCAGCTAGATGACTTAGCTTGCACGTTTTCACTGTGGTATTTTTTAACATGGTATTTTTTTATTTTTTTTATATGAATACCTCACAAGAGTCCCAACTGCTCCCAACCGTCTGGAGCCAGTGAGACTATGGCATTCCCAATTGGGAAATGTTGTGAGGCTGAAGGTATTGGGGAGGGGAAGGAGATTGGGAAGAGGAAGGTTAAGAATACGTGGCTATTCAGATCT
>JAHDVE020007707.1:0-13740 GCA_022606495.2 Halesus radiatus
TCACTGCATACTTTTTCGGGGACTCGGCATTATTGTTAGTGCAAACATTTTATTTAGCGGATTTCCACTCAACACGCCTGCAAATATAAGTATATCGACTTTGTGGATATCCTCTTTGCATACTTACATTACAAATTAGGACGTACATCACAAATAAGACTTTAGGGATCAACTGGCGGAGGCATCAACTGTCGGGGGCCAACTGTCATGGAACCTCAAACAGTATACATGCACATTTATCATTCCATCTAATAATGCAATATTCTTAACAGTACAGTAACAGTACCATATATTTGTATATTTTTTATTTACATTATTATTTAACTTTTGAACTTTTTACATATTACAATAAATTTAATTGTGTTCATGAGAACTAACGTCGCTATTTTATTTATACTCCGTAAATTTGTACCTTTTTCGATCACAAGTTGCATATTACAAAGAAGCGCATTTGCTGATGATTTCTGTCTGTTTCTTAGTGGCGGACACCCCGGCGGGTGGGACGGCAGGGCCCGCGGGGGGAGGAGCGGCCAACAGCGCGTCGCGACGCTTCCTAACAGAGTTCCTGCAGGAGCCGCCCGCCGTTGCCGACGCGCCGCAGTTTGACCTGTCAGTGCCTTCCAACCTCACGGGGCTCGTGGGGCAGCCTGTCCGCCTACTCTGCAGGGTGCGCGCTCTCGGCAACAGAACGGTCAGTATCTTATTTTTTTTACTAAATCATTCAGAGGGAGGGGCGGCCAATAAAACAATCTCGAGCTACCGACATCTGTCTTTCCCCATACATTTAATTCGGGGCTCTTCAAGGCCCGGATTAACAAAGTTCTTCCTACAGCCCCATCATAACCTGCCTCACAATTTTGCCCAATCGGGTACCAATATAGTTCCACCGTATGTGCTCTGTACAGACAGGGGTGCTCTTATGAGGTTTCACATAACAAAAGAAATTTAAATTTATACATTATTACAAATAGATACCAATTCATCCCATAGTGGGTCATACAAGTCTCATGTTTCATTAAATATTGTGAAATTTTTAGATACCTACAAAAATCACTTGTCATATTTTTTTATCTACATTATCTGTTTCATCTTTTCTATCAGAATTTATTTAATATTCATCTTAAATACCCGTTAAAAATTAATGTATTTATACTGCATTAATGAATACCATAACACTGCCCACAACGATTTAAAGAAATTCTCCCGTTCGCGTAGTGTTAATAGTGACTTACAAGGTGTATTCCCGGCAACAATCTTATTTTTATTATTTCACGATGATTTTTTTAATTTTTTTTTTTATTGTATAATATTAATTATTAACAGTGGGAACTTATACCCGCTAAGCCACTGCAAGTAACTTGTAAGCAGGAGTTTATTTCAACAATATAATATGATACAACAATTAATTACAATCACCATACAAATGTAGGGCAAAATTATTATATTTAGGCGCATGATCAATGTACATAAGTTGAAAAAAAAATTAAAAAGAAAAAATAATGGAAAAAGCATTACAATTTTGTTATTGAGAGTCCAGAGTCCAATTTTATAACACCGATTTAAATAATATTATAAAAAAGTCAATATCATAAAAAATATTAATATTTAAAAAATACGAATATTGTAAAATTACCAATATTATAAAAATACTTTATAATCCTTTAAAATACTTTAAATGACTTTATAATCAGTGATCGATAATCGATAATTCATTTATAATAGTCTAATGAATTTTCGACAAGTTTAATCAAACGGATGATATTGTAGACATAAATCTAACAGATAGCTTTATAATAATCCACATGAATATTCAAAGTTCAGAACGGAATTTTTACGAATTTCTTATGACAATTAAATCTATACATAGACATGACATTTTAAGAGTGGAAGATACTCTCAGTATCGCCCTGGTGAAAGACCACCATTCAGAATTAAAACTTTGCTTGAAATTACTTTTAGCCGTGTCAGGTGATCAGATCAGAATAGCTAGGTATTTCCACACTTTCCTCTTCTCCTTCTCATTCCCCTTCGCAATACCTTCAGCCTCACAACATTCTCCAATTGAGGATGCCATATTCTCACTGGCTCCAGACGGTTGGGAGCAGTTGGGATTCTTGTGCGGTGTTCAAATAGAAAAAAATAATGACCGCACAATATTAACAAAAACGCATTCATTGAGTGAAATTAATTACAAGACTAAAATTAACAAAAATATCGGCGTTGTTGTCTTTATATCAAATGTTTACACTGTCACAAATGTAAACGAAATCACGGTGAATAACTTAAATTTTCTGAACATGGAAATACTTTTTTTATGAAAAATTCATTTAATGTCATTGGTATTTTTCACTCTTCGATCATAACTATCTATATAGAAGAGCTAAAAAACGTTTGACTACATCACAAAAAATAAATATTATCGGAGATATTAACTAAAATATTGCTAATAGCTATTCATCTAACGAAAAATATATTTATCTAAATATGATAGTGGAATTAAACTACATTTCATGTATTAATTTACATACTTGACAAAAAACTACCTTCCTGTATCGATAATTTATTTACAAAAATCAGAGATACACAAAACATAATATCCGGTATAAAAAAACAACAGTTACGGGTCATTTTGGGTGGCTATACAAATTTCTTTCAACAACTGCAACTGCTCTCAGCAAAACTGATAAAAACAAATGTAGGACAAATACAAATAGTCTCATAAAAAAATTAAGTAACGACGAAGAATGGCAAGGTATTTATCAGTGTAGTAGAAGAATGCTGCCAAATAATTGCTAAAAATTGTTTGCACATTGCCTGCAGAAATAAAAAATATTTCCAAAGCTTAATCCGATTAAATCGCGGATAATCCATAGATTCAATTAGACACAAAGAAACACTATATAAATAATACACAAATCTTCCGGAAAATAAAATATTACAAAAACAAACAATTTAAGTCATATAAAAAGAGACTTGCGTATTTAATAAAAAAAACACAAATGATGATGTCTATAAACAAAAACCAAAACGAACTGAAAATTAAAGTAAAGGGAGTTGGTCCATCATAAATGGAATTATCGACAAAAAACCTTACAGACATAAATCACCGCTATTCAAAAATTTGCTGCAAAGAAAAACTCTTTAAAGCAGTATTTAACGATTTTTTTTATAAATTTGGGAAAAAACCTCGCTAACAAATTACAACATGACCCGACATTCCAATAAACATAATGCTACACTAACTAATGTTAATAAAATTGGACTATTTCAACCAACGACAGCAGAGGAAATCGAAAAAATCATTACAGGTGTTGCGGCGATTATTCGATTTCCGATAGCAATTATCAGGAAATGATGATGCGATTGCGAAATGAAGGAGTGTGAAGGAAAAGGACTCACTGAATTCACTTATTACTCTCCCATGGCGGCTTGCGTGATTGTCGACCGGGCAATTCCGGATGGCGAAAGGGTCTCAGCAACTGGTTCGGTCCGGACCTCTGCAGCGCGTCCCTCGGAACTTCAGCGATGCAGTCTCGGCGGTGATTCGATTTGGAATGAATCCGGGCAAGGCTGAGTAGCGGCACTTCAATAGTGGTCGCGGTGGTGCGGCGGCTTGATTAGGAATGAATGCGGATAAAGATTGAGTCGGGAAGCCTGGCCTGGAGCGGCGGGGAGGGGGGTTTGAAAGGGATTGAAGGGGGGGACTTCGCAATCGCACCTTGTCGAAGGTAGCTGTAAATAAACTCGCGTGAACAACAGGTTTGAAAGAAGGTTCTGACCCTGGTTTAGACAGGGTCACGGCTGCAACATTAAAATGTATAATATCACGAGAATCGATTTTCATCGATATATAAACAATTTGTAATTATGCCAATATTTAAAACCGGCAAACAAATGAAAAATAATTATATTAAAAAGGAGATGAAATATATTAATAATAATTATAAAATATAATAAAATACTTATTTAAAAACTAAATTCCATTAATTTAAAACATATCTAATCATTCTAGCAGCATAATACCATTTGATGTCTATTATTGCATCAACTTACTATATTTAAGAAATTAAATACATCTATTATAGTATTGAAATTTAAAACAAAAGTTATATTTATGAAGGGATAAAATATTTTAATACCCTTTCCAAAAAAGCTAATTTAAATCAACAACAAAAAATGTATAAGCCATATTTATATATATTAATGTTGCCTAACTTCTGGCACGTAACATTCATTACTTATTACATTTAATATGTTGTTAATTGTTATTAATTATTGTTATTAACATGTTTGTACTACACCAAGCTCAAGAGCCATTTCTCTTTATTGGCATAGAAACTTTGAAAAAAATACAAAAATGGTAACTCTCGCAACTGAGAAACTAAATTAAATAAAGGATATCAGACAACGTTCGCGCTTTGTTCCCTAGTTTTTACCTAAAAAGAAAAATCCCTGTCGTTTAAATACTTCACCTTAAATACATTGTAAACCCTTTTCATAATGTTTACATGTAAAAATTAGGATAAACAAAGAATCTATAGGCTTTTAAAAACATCTTTCGAAACACTTCTGGATAATATTTATGTGCATCATGATCAAATAAATTAAAGTTTTCACGAGCAAACCAATTATCAATACGTATATTATGATAATATTAATGCTCACTACTATTATTATAACTTTGAATTAAAGTTTCTAAAAAAAGGTACATAATTTTATTACTTATGTTTGGCTATAATTTACTATGAATAGAATATAAAATTGTGTACGGTAAAGCTCATCCATGTTTTGAAATTTGGCATTCTAACCTCAAAACAGATCAAAACCGACCGACCATAGATTTGGAGTGTTTTGGCGGTCTTTGAAAAATTGAAACTTTGAAAATTATTTTAATTATGAAAACTAACTTTAGAAAAAAACTAAATATACTGGTATTTAAGTTTGAACGTTATTATTGCTTAAAAAAACTTTAAAAATTTGACTAGAGATCCTTATTGCCATTTTGCAGATACAATATTTTAGTTCTAAGCCATCGATGCAAGGAATAAGTTACCTGATTTCGTTTAGCTTTAAATTTATTTTTATAAACGAGGTCGGTCATGAAACTGACTGAATGTAAAATGGCAGGTGTCATGGATGCGACACAGAGACACACACTTGCTGACGGTGGGGCGCTACACGTATACGTCGGACCAGCGCTTCGAGGCGCAGCACAGCCCACATTCCGAGGAGTGGGCGCTGCGCATCCGGCCCGCGCAACGCCGGGACTCGGGCACCTATGAGTGTCAGGTCAGCACCACGCCGCCCATCGGCCACCACGTCTTTCTCAGTGTAGTCGGTGAGTACCATATACTATCATTTCAGGAGGCGAATGACCTATTGTTGATCCCCTCGTCAACTCCATCGAGTGAGGGGGGGGGTCATTCTTATTCTTGTATGTCTTGTAAACAGGTGATATCTACCACTCTTCTAACAGTTTCTTGGTTATTTTATGAAACTTGACAATCATAATATAATACATCATAATGATACGAATTATTTATTTACAGGTTTTAAATTCCTTCTGAACACAATTTATTATTAGTTGATGAAATATTACATGTTACTAGTGCATTACGTTTTATTTCGTTATACATATATATATATATATATATATATATATATATATATATATATATAAATAAACATATGAAATACAGGATAAGGTGCAATTTTATAACAACAATTACGGAATAACTTTTAAGGTACAAAATTGCACATAAATTAGCAATTATATTTTGTAATCTACTTGACCTTTATGTGTTTTAAGCCTTCTCAATAGGGGATCCTATGCTGAGGCGGACTAGAATTATTTGAGTCCATTGAAAATATTAAACATTTAGTTTAACTTACATTTAGGGTAAACGAGTTTATTATCCGGCAATTTTTAAGTACATTAAGCACTTGTTCAGCTATATAAAATGTTTCCGCCCAGTTTTCTCATTGAAATAATAATACGGTATCATCAGCAAAACTGATTATATTTCCTTTAATGGGAAGGTTAGTGATATTTTTTTTTTTTTTTTATTGTATATTAGGTATATACAGTGGGAACTTATACCCGCTAAGCCACTGCAAGTAGCTTGTCAGCAGGAGTTTATTTCAACAATATAATATAATACAACAATAAATTACAATCATACAAATGTAGGGCAAAAATTATTATATTTAGGCGCATGCATCTTGTGCTGTACATAAGTTGAGAAAAAAAAAAATTAAAGAGAAAAAATAATGGTAAAAGCATTACAGATTTGTTATTGAGATACTAGAGTCCAATCTTATAACACCGATTTAAATAATATTATAAAAATGTCAATATCATAAAAATATCAAAATTATAAAAGTACCAATATTATAAAAGTATCAATATTATAAAAATATCAATATTATAAAAACATCCAATACTTTTAAAAATATCAGCATTATAAAAACATTCATATTACAAAAATATAACTATTACGTAAATATCAGAAATATCAAAGCATCTGTAAATATTAAATAGATTAAGAAATAATTTAAAAGATATATACATAAAACAGCAGTACAGGTTGGTTACAATGAGGATAGACTTAAATATAATAGTAACACCGTAACAGTAAGTACACCAGATATCTAGGAGCTATACATCCATGGAGACCGTCATATTTGTTACCATCAATACACAAGGTTACTTTCCAAAAGCCAACACTTTAACATCAGTGAGAATTTCATCATAGGACAATTGTTTTTTAAATTCGTACGGCAATTTGTTAAATATAAATGGTACAATGTATTCAAGGGTTCGTTGACCATATTTATTTTTGAAATATTGGCACTATCATTCCTATATTTTGTGTGAAACGTGTATTGTGTACATGATCCACCACTGCCTTATACTGACTTTCAGATATATGTTGCAGTAGAATTTTATGCCACAAAATACCACGAACAGGTAATACATTAATTGATTTGTACATGATATCAATGTCTCGCCTTTGGTTAAAAACTGTTTTACTTACTAACAATTTTACCATGGCGTTTTGAATCAGCTGTAAATGTTTTATGTTGGTCTTGCAGGAGTGTCCCCAAGAAGTTATACCATACCTTATAGTCGATTCTGCTAGAGACAAATAAATTAGTTTCATAGTTTTTATAGGCACGTATAATTTTATCTTGTGGAGTCTTCCTACAATGGCTCGAAGTCGCTTACAGAGGTTGGGAATTTGTACGTTCCATTTCATATTACAATCCACCGTTACACCTAGATACACGTACTGGTTGACTAATTCGATACTTGTACACGCGCAGGGCTGTTTGGTATTATTGTGAATGCAATTAAATGAATGGGATATGATTACAGGTGCCTCTCTGTACCTTGCATGAGGGGATCTTATATGCATCAATTTCGTTTTTTTAGCATTGATTATTAGACCAGAGTCATGTGACCATTTTAATAAAGAAATAAAGTCTACCTGTAACAATTTTATTGCAGTATCAAATTTTCATGGGATATTATAAGTGCTGTATCATCAGCATATACATAATGTTTAACAAACGAGAATATTTTGTTCATAAGTGATACAAAGATAATATAGAGCGTTGGACCTAAAATTGACCCTTGTGGAACTCCTGTTTTGACATTTCTACTTTTACTAAATTTGTCTGATATTTTTACCTGGATTTGGCGGTTGGTTAGGAAGTTTTTGAATAGTTTGAGAAAGTTTCCTCTTACCCCTATTGCCTCCAAAATATTTAACAATTTCATCAGGTCTATAGTATCAAATGCCTTTGAATTGTCTATAAACAGTACCAAAACATGTCTTTTATTATTCAGTTCATTATTTATATAGTTAGAGAAATCCTGAAGTAACATTTCAGTACTTTTTTTTTGAAAACTAAATTGATTAGGATCTATTAAAGAAAAGCACTCCAAGTATTTGGTTAGTTTTAAAGATATGTATTTTTCAAGAATCTTTTCTAGAGCGGGTAATATACTAATCGGTCTATAGTTTTCTATGTCAGTATGTTTCCCATTTTTGTAAATAGGTCTGATAATACTACATTTGAGTTCATCTGGTATCACAGCTTGTGTTAAAATTGTGTTGATCAGATGGGTTAATATAGGACCCAAAATATCTATGTGTCTTTTTATGTCAAACATTCGGATATTATCTATGCCAGGGGACTTTGAATTTTGAGAAGTTTGACTATACTCAGTATGTCTGCGAGTGATGCTCGTGGTATATACAAACTTTGCGGTGACTCTATCGGGACAATATTTGACGCCTTAAAATCACATTTATGAACCATTGAGGCTATGTTATTTGAAAAATAATTAACAAATTGGTTTGTAACATTTTCCGCAGATTGATTTTTTTAACATAAACCTACTAATTACATCGTCACAGTTACTCTTTGTCCTACGTCCTAGAATTTTATTTATTTCATCCCATGTTTTTTTGATATCTGAAAAATTATTCTTAAATTTATCATTGAAAAAGGTTGTTTTACTTTTTATTATTAATTTAGTAACAAAATTACGAAAAGATTTGTATTGTTTTTCATAAATTGCATTTGTTGGGGAGCTTTTCCACCGCTTAAATAAAGAATCTCGTTTTTTATATCATTTATATAGATAATAAATAAAATCAGTTCCAATACATTCCTTGGGGGACGCCATAGTTTAATGGAAATGGTATACTCTTTTGTTTTCCAATCTGTACTTGCTGTTCTCACCCTGTTATATATGTCGTCAATGGGTTAATTGTTGTTGGTGGGTATAACTATTGCTTTTTTTAAGACAAGAAGGGAAGACACTTTTAGATATAGAAAGATTAACCAATTTTGTCAAGGGGGACGTCACTTTGTAATTGTTTTATTTGAGATTACATAATTTACTGGTCATTTATTAGAATCAAGGGTTACAATCACGATTCTGATTACATTACTGTTTATTAGAGTTAACTTTGGTTTATTCACCTGATTCCTCACTTTCTTCTGTTATAATGCTATTCGTTAATTGTTGGTTTATTATCTGAGCTAATTGTGACCCCATTTTCTTAAAATATTCGAGAACCGTTTCCGGATGAGATTTGAGCATTATCAATGGTTAATTCATCTATGGTCTTGTAATTAAGATAAGATTTTGTATTTGTAATTTCATTAATAATCTTCATTAATTTGCAGGAGTCGTTTTATTAGTAAATTATATACGAGTACATTAGTTTATTTTTTTCTTTTAATATTGCATATAAAATTTTTCCAGTTACTTCTGTATTTTTCACAGTTTTCTAGTATAAAAATATCACAAGGATTTTGTTTAACTTTTCTTGTGCAATTTATGACGTTTTGGGTTATCCATGGTTTAAAATGTTTATTTTTGTGGAAAATCTTTTTTTTTCGATGATTTGGTATTCGACATGATAGTGTGAGTTATACATTCAATGAATTTAGTACAGGCAGTATTTGTATCAATGTTCTCTAGTAGGTTTATTCAGTTTGTGTTAAGTTACTGCTGTTTTAATTCAATCCATCGTGTTTCTGTCATTTGCAGGACAATATGGTAGGTTTGTGTTCTTTGCATTTTGTTTCTTATAATGAATAATTCTGTTGTATACTGGTCGGTTATGGTAGAGGTGTATATGATAGAGTTGATTGATTTAACAGTTTTATTGAATATGTGATCGATGCATGATTTGCTACCATTACATATTTGCAGGACAATCGGGTAGGTTTGTGTTCTTTGAATTTTCTTTCTTATAATGAATAATACTGTTGTATACTGGTCGGTTATGGTAGAGTTGTATATGATAGAGTTAGTTGATTTAATAGTTTTATTGAATATGTGGTCGATGCATGATTTGCTACCATAACATATTTGTGAGGGATTGTTTATCTGACTTTTAAGTCCATGAAAGGCTAATATTTGTAAATATTCAGTTCTTTTCTAATATATCAATATTAAAAGTAATACATTTTTGTTAATTTAGAAAGTGTTTCAAGAAACGGAATAATATTATTAGTTACTGGTGATCGATAAATAGCTAATATCGCTGTCTCATTTCCCATTTTGATTTTATAGCAGTTTATATTGGCAAATTTAATTTAATTGTTTTTTTTTTATATTTCTTGGTCAACAACTGTATAATAATATCTAGGCATTTTGTTTGAAGAGTTTTAATCACTATGTACTTTTGTTACTTAATTTTATAAGTGCGCTACCTGTATCGACACAACCGTGTCATTCACTGGCATTTTTAAAACTAACTTAAATTAAACAAGTACAGAAATAATTAGAAATTATTAGGTGAGGGTGGTGGGAGTGGTGATTTGGAGGGGAGGGGTGGTGAGAGGAGTCAAAATAACTAGGAAACATGGTAAACCATTGTGATTTACAGGGTGCTATTTTTTGTTTACTATATTTATTTTTTATTTAATATTTTTGTCTATTCATAAAGTTTCTAAGGCGCACAATTTAAAATATGTATTAATATTTGAATCTTTAAACTTATATTAGAGACCATAGCTACAATAAAGAAAAAAACTTAGTTTAAGGAGTACATATACGAGTAGATTAATTTCATTGACTCGACTGACCGTTCATATAAAGGAGTGAATATTTATCCTTTATCCAAGATTCGGTAAAGGTAATTATATTTAAATTCATTTTTAAGTTCTTAATTACGATTTGAAGTTCATCAGAAATTTTGTTTACTTGATATATTTTTATTTCGTAATATATCAAAATTGTTTTTCAGAGTTCTTGTTCAGTAGTAGTTAAGGTTTCCTTATCCATTTTAGGAGTATTTTGGTACAATCGATTCATTAGGGGTTTTGTTAGATTAATTTCAGTTACCTACTTCTACTTCAGCGATAAGACAGGGTTATTTGCTCCGTCAAAGTTAAACAAAATTTAATCTTAAAAGTAAACAAAACTAAACTAAAAGTGAATTAATCGGTGCAGATTTTAATCACCCGCAATCTAATAGTTTAACAATAGGCAAATTTCCATTATATTTGCCACAAAAGTGCAAGAAAAACATACTGTGATAATTTTTAGTATAGTTTGACAGCTTCGATGTAAATTTAAAGTGCTCAACTTCGTCTATTTTGCATCCAGCTATTTTTGCATTCTATTAAAATAAAAGTCTTTAAAAATAGTGCGTTGCCAGTGACCATTGCCGTTAAGACTTTATAAATATACTGATTTGTCAGTGAACAGTGCAGTAAAGACTAAAAATTTTCACCTTAGAGTACATCGTAACCACAACAGAATTACAATATAAAGGTGTATTTACTCGCTTTATGACAAGCAAGATTTGGCTCAGGGGGTTAATCGGTTCCGCCCGTGTAAAAGTGGCAGCGTAGGTTCGAGCCTCTGAGCAACCATCCATCCACATCCATCCATCGGTTTTTTTAAAATTTTATTAATTTTTTTTTATTATTTTATCTTATTTCTATTAATAAATAATTCTTAAATAAAAATGGCAAGTGCTAGAAATAAACAAGATAACCTTGAAAATGATGATAAACAAAATATGGAAAAAATCGTTCAGTTAATCGAAAAAAAAATGGAATCGATGAAAAAGGAAATTATTAATAATATTGATAAGCAAACGATCGAAGCGCAGAAATGTATTCATTTCATTAGTAATCGATACGATGAAATGATAAAAAAAACTCGATCAATCTATAATGCAAAATAAGAAAATTGAAATTGAACTGGAAATTATAAAGAAAGAACATCAGGAGAAAAATATTATCATCAGGAAACTAGAAATTAAAAATACAGATTTGGAATATGAATTACCTAGAGATTGTGGCATACCCCAAAAAATGGAGAACAAGCATCCGAAATAGTGAAAAAAGTGGCTGCGGCGGCCGGCCTGGACATCAAATGCAGCGACTTAATTGATGTCAAAAGAATACAGAACAGGAGGACTAATGCACACCCAAAAATACTAGTGCACTTGCGGATAAAAATACAAGAGATAATTTAATAAAAAAAAAACCGAAATATTGATTATGCAAAATTAAAAAACATCTCATTATCGCTCCGGCATCGAAGGAGTACAGTCGTGTATATTGGTGATAATTGTGATCAAAAATTTATAGTGCACAAACAATATCTCGCCCACCGGGCGATCTACATAAACAATATGGAAACGCAAGAAATCATTAAAAACATTAAAGAATTAATAAATAAAATTACTTCCGTAAAAGATTCCAAGATAAAAACATCGCTGGAACAAAGTTTAATATCCCTGGAAGAAATATTTCAAAATGAGCGTATCTGTCTACAAAAAAAAATCATAGATTTACAAGAAACGATGATTATTAATGACCAATGATACACCAAGAAACTCGAAGAAATTCTAATAACCAACCAAAAAACATACGCCCAAGTCTGTGACAACAAGAAACCAGCGGACACGAAATACAACATTGAACCGAAATACACAATTTTATTAACATCTAACACCTTAAACGCCGAGAGCATAAAAACAAAAGTTCAAAAAAATATTGATTTAACTAAAATTAAAGTCGGAGTCAACGGAGTTAAAAAGATTGGCGATAAAAAAATGATAATTTCATGCCAAAAAAAAGAATATGCAGAAATATTAACCAACGAAATAAATAAGATAACTGGAAAGGAGATTTCGGTTGAAGAAATAAAAAAAAAGAAACCGTTCTTGATGTTAAAAAGGCTTCAATGCCAATTGACTGAAGAGGATATTATACATGGAATTATACAACAAAATCAAGAATTAAATCAAGAAGACAAAAATAATATTAAACTCATTAAAGAGTTAAAAAACAAATATAATGAAGGTAAAGAAAACGATACCACAAACTACATCATACAGACAACCGGAAAAGTAAGAAGAATATTATTAGACAAAAAATAAATAAATATAAAATTCCAACGAGTGTACGTCGAAGATTGTAACCCACTCACACAATGCTATCACTGCCTTAAGTTCGGCCATACAGCCCAAAGATGTCTCGACAGGACGCAGCCACCCATTTGCCCCCATTGTACTAAGGAACATATACTTTCGAAATGCGAAAACAGAGAAATAAACCCAATTTGCAACAATTGCTGTGTGCAAAATAAAAGATTTAATTTGAACTATTCCACCGAACACCTGGTTGACAGTATAAAATGTCTTTACCGGCAAAAAATGCTTCAAATTGCTAGAGAGCGCATCGACTATGAATAAATATGGTAAATTATATCTCCTCATACTAACTTCAAAATGACTGATTTTATATGTAATGCTTTAGATAAAAAACATTTATAGAAGAAAGATTATACCACTCCATAAGAGATTTAAATCTAATTTGCTCTGATAAAGGATTTACCTTATTTCATACTAATATAAGAAGTATCGAAAAGAACTTAGATGAATTAATAATATCTTTAAAAACATTAAATTATTTTCCGGACGTTATAGTGTTAACAGAAACACATTCCGCCGGCGAACTGAATTATAATCTTGCGGGGTACTCTTTCTATACAACAACAACAAAGTTAAACAAAAACAGTGGTATTGCAATATTCATATCTAACCGTTATAATGTACTCAACATTAAAGAAATACACAAATTTCATAATGTAAACCTATTAAATATTGAGTTTAAAGACCAAAATAAATATTATAATATTATTGCCGTTTATCGCACTCATGCATCAGTAATATCACAATTTATAAATGAATT